>SJYX01015878.1:6044-212144 GCA_006410675.1 Oreotragus oreotragus
TGGGGGGTGGGGGGTGGGGGGATGGTTTCAGGATGACTCGAGTGCATTACATTTAGTGTGCAATCTATTTCGATTAGTATTGCATCAGCTCCACCTCAAATCATCAGGCATCAGATCCCAGAGGTTAGGGACCACTGCTTTATGACGCCTACAGCCCCTCATTCCTACCTGAAACCCCACCACTCAGCCACAAAGAACCATGAACTGTTTACACTCGTTAATAGAGTAGGCTCCAGGGAGGAGTGCCTAGACCCCACAAACAAAACTTTGGAGTTCGAGTACAAAACATTAGAACATTTATATTTTTAATCATTGGGGATCTTCCCCACCCAGGAATTGAACCCCCGTCTCTGGAGTCTCCTGCATTGGCAGGCGGATTCTTTACTACTAGCGCCACCTGGGAAGCCCAAGGAATATCATTATGTAATAAATACATTATTATAAAATGATCTACAGAATCTGATCTTTCTCTAGTAGCTCAGAGAATCTGAGAAATTGGGAAAGAATCTGCCCGCAATGCAGGAGACCTGGGTTCAATTCCCGGGTACGGAAGATCCCATGGAGAAGGAAATGGCAACCCACTCCAGTATTCTTGCCTGGAAAATATCATGGACAGAGGAGCCTGGCAGTCCATGGGGTCGCAAGAGTCGGACATGAATTAGCAACTAAACCACCACCACAGAATCTGAGTATAACTGTATTTGTATATAATTCATAAACAGACACTCTTCGGGGAATTGAGCTTCCACATTTTTACTGATGGAGGTTAAACAATTTGAGGGGTGTCATTTATCCTAACACAATTTTGCCACCCCCAGAGAACATTTGGCAACGTCTGGAGACATTTTCAGTTACCACGACTGGGGCAAGAGTGCCACAGGCATCTAGTGGATTGAAGCCAGGGATGCTGCTAAATATCCTACAATGCACAGGGCAGGCCCCCAGAATCACCCAGCCCTAAATGCCAATCGTGTTGAGGTTAAGAAGCCCTGGCTTAAAGCACTGGTCACTTTTTCCTGGGGTCTTTGCACCCAAAGCTGTTCCATCCCACACTCCGATCTTCTGACTGCTGAGACCTCGCTCTTCCGGACTCCTCCAAGAAGCCACTTTTTTTCTTTTTTTTAAGAAACCATTTCTGATGCCGCCAGGCAGGGCTCTTCCAGCCCCGTCGCCCACCCCCCATGCTGGGTTAAAATCGTCCTGATCCCTTGGGGTTCTCAATCTTCCGTTTTTCAGCGCAAATTCCCTGGAACCCCTAGACAGACCGATTCTGCAAGACTGCGAGGAACCAGGACTCCGTATTTTTAACGAGCACCTTCTCCCCACCACAACTGCCTGCTTCTTAATATCTTGCACATAGTAGGTGGCCCAGTGACTAGTTGAATGTCTATAGCATGCCAGGCGCTACTAAATACTCGACCTGGGGATCTCGAATCCTGGCACGTGCGCGCGCGCGCGCAGGCATGAGCGCGCGCGAGCACACACACCCGTCCCCAGGATGCAGCCACTATCATCATCCCCACTTTACAGAGAAGTAAACTGAGGTTCAGAGAGAAGACATAGCCGGGTAAGACACTCAAAGCGAGACAGGGGTCTAGATTCTCATTAGCGCCTGATTCCCGGTGGAGGGAGGGGACCGAGCGATGAACAGGGGAGCGCGAACAGGCGGGGCACGGAGACTCGCCGCGGCCTTCAGATGCGGCCCCGCCCCCACGAGGGACGTGAAGACGCGGACCCCGCGCAGCGTGGGGACATGTGACCGACTGCAGAAGCCGCGCCGCTTCCCCCGCCCGAGTTCTGCGCGCTCCGCTGCAGGGTGCAGATCCGGGGCGCCCGCCTGGGTTTGGGGCGCAAGAGCAGAGGCGGAGCCAGGGCGGAGCCAGCGCTCCCCGCCCACCCCCCCGTTCCCAAACGAAAGCGAAACGGAGCGCAGGAAAGGAAGGGCGGAGCCGGTCCGGAGGCCCCGCCCCCTGCCCTGCGCGGCCGGACCGACGGGCGCGCCCAGGTAGGGGCCGCTGAGCGCGCAGTGCGGACCCTCTCGGGGACCTACGCCGCCACCATGTCTCAGGAAGGTGTGGAGGTAGGAGACGGCTACAACTGGGCCGGTGGCCCACGAGAGCTGCGAGGAGGAGCGAGGGGCGCGGAGCGGGCTTCGCAGCTGCTGGGGACTCCATCCAAGCCCAGACCCTCCCCCTGAGGCTGGCACTCGTCTCCCTCAGAAAGGAGAGTGACCGCCACATGTTCCGGAGCAAAATGCGGCCTCCTCGAGGAAAAGCGGGGGCTGCTGGGTCAAGGGTCAGAGGCCAGGGGTCATCTGGCCGGCCTCATCCCTTAGCCTAGGACGCTCGCCCTAGTCCGCTCCCTCCCCCAGTACCCTGTGGGGACTTTGGCTTTTTCCAGGAAATGCAGTAGAGGGGTGGGGGGGGGGTGCGGAGGCCAAAACCCGGGGTCAAGTTCAGGCCGTGAAAAAAGGAAGCCTAGGGATGGAGGAAGGGCAATTGCGCTTCTCCTTCCCCCACCGGTCCCCACCCCAGCTGGAGAAAAGCGTCCGGCGCCTCCGGGAGAAGTTTCATGGAAAGGTATCCTCCAAGAAGGCGGGGACTCTGATGAGGAAATTTGGCAGCGACCACACTGGAGTGGGGCGCTCCATCGTGTATGGTGAGCAGGTGGGGGTCCTGCCTGGTGAGAGTTAAGCTGGGGAGCAGGGAGGGGGTGTGGTCTGTGCTGGGGGCTGGAAGAGGCGATGAGATCATCTCTTTGGGGGGCAGTCTGGATCGGGGTTCTGGGGGCCCTGAAATTCCCACAAAACCTTTCAAGGGGCCTTCACTTACGCTTACTCTCCCCGCCAGGAGTAAAGCAGAAGGATGGACAGGAACTGAGTAATGATCTGGATACCCAGGTAAACTGCCCCCCTCCCCTCAAAACACGTGGTAAGGGGAGGAAGAACGGAAGGATCAGGCTCATCCCTGGCAGAGCTCCTTCTGTGCACTGTCCATCCACAACTCATGGTCTAGCCTCATTCACTTACCTGTCAGTTGTGGATCTGACCAAGGAGCCTGCAAACCATAGGTGCTCATTACATGCTGATTGTATGAAATGGAGGAGAGAGACAAGAAACTAGGCAGTGAAAAGAATCCGGATTATCATCATTACAGAGGAGCCAAAGAGGTCAGGGAAGGCTTCCTGGAGGAGGTGGTACCACATTCTTCAAGCCTAGGGAGGAGTGATCCCTGGGAAGGGGAGGGGTTGGAGATCTTCCTGGAAGAGAGGGTGACCTGAGCAGAGGAACTTGCAGATAGGCTGGGAAGAGTAAGAGATGGGGGGAGGAAAGAGGGACAGGGAAGCCCATGTAAACGAATGACTAAAACAATGAATGAATGAAAGCCTTTGTATGGCCACTTTGCCCCTTAGATGGCCATGGTAGCTGGTGCACTGGTTTGCCTGTCTGAAAGGGCCCAGCACAGAGTTGTTAAAGAGTATAATAAAGTATGTTTTATACTTGTAACATTTATATATTTACAGTTATACATATAATGAGTATAATAAAACTAGCAAAGAGTATCATTGATTGAGCACTTTCCCTGCTGCAGGACTCCAGGAATTCTGTTGACTTATTGCCATAGGTCCTGTAAGACAAGTCCTATTATTTATCATATCCACTTGACAGATGAGGAAACTGAGACACAGGGTGATGAAGTCACTCACCAGGTTCATGCTGAATGCAGGTGGTGACTGGGATTTGAATCCAGGTCACCTAGAGTCAGAACCTGGACTCCTAGATGTCCTTCATTAGGGAGAGTGGCTTGGCCACGACCCCACAGCTGGAAGTGATGAGGCCAGGATTCCAGCCTGTGGCTCTCTGAATCCAGACCTCAAGCACTTAGCCTAAAGCAGCATAGCCTCAATAGGTGACCTGTCACAATGCCAGCAAGTGTGTGGCATTTGCCAGCATGAAGGGAGCGAGCATGGGGCCCAGGCCTATTGCCCCACACTCACTCAGGGTAATCTCAGGAAAGCCCTCTCAGAGCTCTGGGCCTCAGTTTCCCCATCTGAGCAATGAGGATCACAGGTGTGCCCACCTCTCAGGGTTGCTATGAGGACAACTGAGGTCACACACCCTTGCCCTCAGGAAGTTGAGGCTGCTCAATTAACTCCTCTTGAGTTGGGGACACCTTACTCGTATGGGGCCAGAACCCTGCCTCCCCATCCAGAAGCCCTGCCCCCAGAAAAGAGGCATGAGCCACCTCCCCAGTTTCTACCCTTGCTGTTTCCACCCAGGACCCCCCAGAGGACATGAAGCAGGACCAGGACATCCAGGTGAGTCCAGGGTGTGGGACAGGGAGGTGAAGCGGTGAGCACACCCCTGGGGGTGTCCATACATGAGGAGAAGGGACACGTTAGGGGCTGGAAGAGGACTGACCACCCTCTTGGCCCCACCCACCCCATTCTGCAGGCGGTGGCGACATCCCTCCTGCCACTGACAGAAGACAACCTACGCATGTTCCAGCGTGCCCAGGAAGACCTCATCCCTGCCGTGGACCGGCAGTTTGCCTGCTCCTCCTGTGACCATGTCTGGTGGCGCCGCGTGCCCCAGCGGAAAGAGGTGATAACCCAATTCCTGACCTTGGTTCTGTCCCGGCTCTGCTCCCAACCCCCATTCTGTGTCCAAACCACCTGACCTAAGAACATCAGCCTCTGAGAACCCCACCCTGGACACGTGCAGCCTCAGAGATTGGGGTTGACCCAGTCTCAGTCCCAACTCTGACCTACTGAGCTGGACTTTCAACAGTCAACTGGAGAAGCTCAACTTACCCCTGAACTCTTGACTATGGAGTTTGACCACTACCACAGAAATCAAACCTGAACCCCAAATTTGGCTTCTGAACCCCCTGACCAGTGGTGTGCTTCTGGCAAACGCCTAAAAACCAGCCCTTGTTGGAAGGAAGAGCCCCCAGATTTACAGTGTTTGCCAATTTCGATGGTGTAAATCCCAACATGACCACCATCAGGCTATCGGTGCCCATCGGCTCCGCTCCTGTACCCCCAGGTGTCCAGATGCAGGAAATGCCGGAAGCGCTATGATCCCGTGCCCAGTGACAAGATGTGGGGCGTGGCTGAATTCCACTGCCCGAAATGTCGGCACAACTTCCGGTGAGGGCACAACTTCCCGAGAGGGAGCTGACCCCACCCCCTCACCCTCAGCCCCACCCCAGCCCAGCCCTGCCCCTCCCTGCCCTGGCCCCATCCTGGCCCAGCTGGCCCTTGGACCCTCACGGCCCTGCCCGCCCCCAGGGGCTGGGCACAGATGGGGTCCCGGTCCCCCTGCTACGGGTGCGGCTTCCCTGTGTATCCGACACGGATCCTCCCTCCGCGCTGGGATCGAGACCCGGATCGCCGCAGCACCCACACCCACTCCTGCTCCGCTGAGGACTGCTACAATCGGAGAGGTGAGCGCCTGGCTCGTCTACATGGCCTCTCCCTGTTCCAGTCTATGTGGCCTGGACTCCTGGGACTTCCACCTCTGGGGCTTAAGTACCAAGGTGTCTGCTTGCTTCTTCCACCTAATTCCTAAGGTCCTAGTTCTGGAGGCCATTTCATCTCTTACCACATCGGCCCCTCCTTCCACATCTTCCGCCGTCCTCCACCTCCTTGCCTCCAGGTCTCTCCTGGAGTGGGGGGCCCTCCTCACACTCACCTCCCATGGCGTCAGCCACCCTTCCATGTTTTCACCCATAAGGCTTTGTGGTTTCACCCGGACGACCCACATCCCAGTGTCCTGTGGGACTCAGCCCCTGCAGTCTCTCTGTGTTCTTGGCTCCTGTTTTGTCCTCTGTAGTCTCAGGCGATGCCCATGACCGTGGGTCTCCTGTGGCTTCACCGTCTATGACTTCCACCTCTGCCCTAGAGCCTGTGGCCTCAGCCCCTCCCCTCCCCCAAAGCACCCTGTGGCCTCCAGCCCCAGGAGGGGCCTCAGAACCTCTCCCTCCCCAGAGCCCCACGTGCCTGGGACGTCCTGTGCGCACCCTAAGAGCCGAAAGCAGAACCACCTGCCCAAGGTCCTGCACCCCAGCAACCTCCACATCAGCAGTGGCTCCACTGTGGCCACCTGCCTGAGCCAGGGGGGCCTCCTGGAAGACCTGGACAACCTCATTCTGGAGGACCTGGAGGAGGAGGAGGGGGAGGAGGGCAGCGGGGACGGGGATTGACCCCTGCCAGATGCAGATGCAAACCAGACACGGTCTGTGGCTATTTTGTGTTGTTATAAAATATGAGCTCAAACTGAGATCTCAATGCCCTTGGGGAGCCGTCTGGGTCCAAGATATTGGCAGGGGGATTCCTGGGCACTGTCTGCAGAGCCCTGGGGAAGCCCTGCAGATCCACAACGGGAGGAGGTCTGTGGGGCGTGGTCTGCATGGAGCCACAAAGGAGAGGTGGCCAGGACAACTTGGGCTCCTGCTGACACACATCCCCTGGGACCTGAGGGACAGATGGACAGAGGGTCATGGCCTCAGGGGCCTGATCAGCATGGCAGCCTTCTTGAGAGAGTAAGCCCCACCACGAAACTCGGCCCAGTAGACCCCGTCCTGGTAGCGGCTACGGTAGTGGCCACCACGATGCCACACACCATTGAGGTTGGAGTGGGCACAGGCATGGTACCACCAGCCTCCTCGCTGGTACAGGGCACAGTTACCTGAGGGGAGAGGGGGAAAAAAAGCCTTATTTTCTTCTTCTCACCAGAATAAAAGCCTCTACCAGCATCTCACTAACACAAGGCTTTTGCCAGGCATACTCTGTCCCCCTACTTCAAAGTAATAGCCTTAGTTTCTTCCTTATCCCCTTACCAAAGTACAAGTCACATTTTCCTCCATCCTGTCTGCAAACAAGGAGCTTTACCTCTCATTCCTTTACCAGAAAAAACAACCTTCTCTACTTTCTTTCTACAATAGTTAAAAGTTCTAGCTCTCACAGCTCCCCCTTTCCCCCACCACCTTTCACAAAGGCTGGGGCCCTGACTTATTGACTCATTAGAGAATGAACATAGACTCCCTCATCAGAATAAGAGTCCTGTCCTCCATTCTCTTGTTTGCCCTGATAACTACCAGAGGAAAGTCTTACCCCACCCTCTTTCATTTCCTCACTAAGAGTCTTCTATCCTGCCCCCACACACCACCAAAATAAGAGCCCTTTACCAGAATAGGAGTCTCGGTCTCTATCCACGGTGCTGAAAGGCTTGTCATTGTGCCAGGAAAGAGAGTCTCCAGCATCGCCATGGTACTGGCCAAGCCGCAGGCGGTAGTGGTCGCTCTCAGGCTCCAGGGAAAAACCATCATAGCGGGCGCGTGCCCCACGGCCTCCCCAGTCTTCAAGGAGCACCAGTAGCTCATGGTCCCCACGGCTGGTGAGCTGATGCACAGGTTCAAGGCCCAGCCAGTATTCCCCATCAGGCTGCCCGAAGCCCGCCTGGCAGGGCAAGAAAGTCAGAAAGGCAGGCACTGGGCCCCTTCCCTGCCCAGCCCTGCCCCACCCACTTGTGCCCACCTTGTAATGCTGCCAGGTAGTGAAGAAGTTGACCGAGCCATCTTGCCGCCTCTGAATCACAGTCCAGCCTCCTCCCTCCAGCTGTTGCTCACACCATGCTGACACCACGTGCCGGCCCACTCGTAACTCATACACCCCACTCTGTCCATGGCCTGCCTGGCGGGCCTCTGCACAATCCTGCCATGGGCCTATGGGCACAGGGATATGGGAGAGGCACAAGCTGCACCAGTCAACCCCTTACTGGAGTAAGAGTCTTGATTCTTACTTGTCCCCTCACCAGAACAGAAGTACTGCTTCTCTTATTCCCTCTCCAGGATAAAAGCCCCAATACCCCTTTTCTTACCTAAATTAGACTCTAAGTAGACTCTTCTCTCAGTAGAGCAAACGTGGAGGCTGGGATTCTTAAATCCTCCTTCTATGGTTTCACCAGAAGAGAGGTCCTGAACATGGCTCTCTGAACTTCCTCAAATTCTCACCAAAGTAGCATTCTTAAATCTGCTGCCCTCTCATCAAAATAAGAGTACCTCTCCTAGTTTCGCACCATAGTTAAGAATTTTTTTTTTCCTTAAGAGCCATATCTCCCTGTTCCATCAACAGAATAAAAATGCATCATTTCCCCCCAGTCCCCTCACCTTATGAGGAATCTCACAGTAAGGTCCTGACTCCTATTTCCCTCTATTCATGCTGCACTGGGAATCCCCTGGCTCCTCACACCCCCAACAGCCACACCCTTGACTTACCTGCTGGCTTAGGAGGAACAGAAGGGTGCCCTGAGGGCAGAGGAGAGGCCAGGGGTCCTGGTTGTCTGAGAGTCTGATCTCTCTGGGGTTCTGCAGCTGAGTTTAGCCTCCTGCCGCTGTCATCAGTGCCACCCACCAAACTGATGGGAACCACAGGTACCAGGGGTGGGGGCAGGACCTGGGGTGACCAAGAAAGTCAGATACATTAGCCCTGGAGGCTCTGGGCTCCTACATCTCCCAGTACCCAGATGGGAAGGCGATCAAGCAGGAGCATGGCTTGATCCTCCCAGGCCTAACTCCAGCAGTCAAGAAGAAACAGAGCTGGACTTCCTGTGGTCCAGCAGTTGGGACTCTGCTTCTACTGCAAGGGGAGGGGTTCAGTCCCTGGTCGGGGAACTAAGATCCCCCATGCCTCGAGGTGTGGCCAAAAAATTTTAAAAGAGACAGAGCTGGGCTTAAATTCTTGCTCTGGTGTCCACAGCTTAACCAATCTGTGCCTCCAAACTTTTCTGTAAAGCAGGGATAATATGAGGCAATCCAACACTTGAGTATTAACTTACTGAAGCCTCCCAAAGCTGTAAGGTAGCTACTGTCAGAGCAACAATCTCTTATTAAAAACCCAAGGCCAGACATAGTCCAGAATTCTGAATAACATAGCAGGAGTTAGAAACAATAACAGGAAAAGGAAATGGCAACCCACTCCAATATTCTTGCCCGAGAAACCCCATGGACAGAGGAGCCTGGCAGGCTACAGTCCATGGGGGTCGCAAGANGACCACCATCAGGCTATCGGTGCCCATCGGCTCCGCTCCTGTACCCCCAGGTGTCCAGATGCAGGAAATGCCGGAAGCGCTATGATCCCGTGCCCAGTGACAAGATGTGGGGCGTGGCTGAATTCCACTGCCCGAAATGTCGGCACAACTTCCGGTGAGGGCACAACTTCCCGAGAGGGAGCTGACCCCACCCCCTCACCCTCAGCCCCACCCCAGCCCAGCCCTGCCCCTCCCTGCCCTGGCCCCATCCTGGCCCAGCTGGCCCTTGGACCCTCACGGCCCTGCCCGCCCCCAGGGGCTGGGCACAGATGGGGTCCCGGTCCCCCTGCTACGGGTGCGGCTTCCCTGTGTATCCGACACGGATCCTCCCTCCGCGCTGGGATCGAGACCCGGATCGCCGCAGCACCCACACCCACTCCTGCTCCGCTGAGGACTGCTACAATCGGAGAGGTGAGCGCCTGGCTCGTCTACATGGCCTCTCCCTGTTCCAGTCTATGTGGCCTGGACTCCTGGGACTTCCACCTCTGGGGCTTAAGTACCAAGGTGTCTGCTTGCTTCTTCCACCTAATTCCTAAGGTCCTAGTTCTGGAGGCCATTTCATCTCTTACCACATCGGCCCCTCCTTCCACATCTTCCGCCGTCCTCCACCTCCTTGCCTCCAGGTCTCTCCTGGAGTGGGGGGCCCTCCTCACACTCACCTCCCATGGCGTCAGCCACCCTTCCATGTTTTCACCCATAAGGCTTTGTGGTTTCACCCGGACGACCCACATCCCAGTGTCCTGTGGGACTCAGCCCCTGCAGTCTCTCTGTGTTCTTGGCTCCTGTTTTGTCCTCTGTAGTCTCAGGCGATGCCCATGACCGTGGGTCTCCTGTGGCTTCACCGTCTATGACTTCCACCTCTGCCCTAGAGCCTGTGGCCTCAGCCCCTCCCCTCCCCCAAAGCACCCTGTGGCCTCCAGCCCCAGGAGGGGCCTCAGAACCTCTCCCTCCCCAGAGCCCCACGTGCCTGGGACGTCCTGTGCGCACCCTAAGAGCCGAAAGCAGAACCACCTGCCCAAGGTCCTGCACCCCAGCAACCTCCACATCAGCAGTGGCTCCACTGTGGCCACCTGCCTGAGCCAGGGGGGCCTCCTGGAAGACCTGGACAACCTCATTCTGGAGGACCTGGAGGAGGAGGAGGGGGAGGAGGGCAGCGGGGACGGGGATTGACCCCTGCCAGATGCAGATGCAAACCAGACACGGTCTGTGGCTATTTTGTGTTGTTATAAAATATGAGCTCAAACTGAGATCTCAATGCCCTTGGGGAGCCGTCTGGGTCCAAGATATTGGCAGGGGGATTCCTGGGCACTGTCTGCAGAGCCCTGGGGAAGCCCTGCAGATCCACAACGGGAGGAGGTCTGTGGGGCGTGGTCTGCATGGAGCCACAAAGGAGAGGTGGCCAGGACAACTTGGGCTCCTGCTGACACACATCCCCTGGGACCTGAGGGACAGATGGACAGAGGGTCATGGCCTCAGGGGCCTGATCAGCATGGCAGCCTTCTTGAGAGAGTAAGCCCCACCACGAAACTCGGCCCAGTAGACCCCGTCCTGGTAGCGGCTACGGTAGTGGCCACCACGATGCCACACACCATTGAGGTTGGAGTGGGCACAGGCATGGTACCACCAGCCTCCTCGCTGGTACAGGGCACAGTTACCTGAGGGGAGAGGGGGAAAAAAAGCCTTATTTTCTTCTTCTCACCAGAATAAAAGCCTCTACCAGCATCTCACTAACACAAGGCTTTTGCCAGGCATACTCTGTCCCCCTACTTCAAAGTAATAGCCTTAGTTTCTTCCTTATCCCCTTACCAAAGTACAAGTCACATTTTCCTCCATCCTGTCTGCAAACAAGGAGCTTTACCTCTCATTCCTTTACCAGAAAAAACAACCTTCTCTACTTTCTTTCTACAATAGTTAAAAGTTCTAGCTCTCACAGCTCCCCCTTTCCCCCACCACCTTTCACAAAGGCTGGGGCCCTGACTTATTGACTCATTAGAGAATGAACATAGACTCCCTCATCAGAATAAGAGTCCTGTCCTCCATTCTCTTGTTTGCCCTGATAACTACCAGAGGAAAGTCTTACCCCACCCTCTTTCATTTCCTCACTAAGAGTCTTCTATCCTGCCCCCACACACCACCAAAATAAGAGCCCTTTACCAGAATAGGAGTCTCGGTCTCTATCCACGGTGCTGAAAGGCTTGTCATTGTGCCAGGAAAGAGAGTCTCCAGCATCGCCATGGTACTGGCCAAGCCGCAGGCGGTAGTGGTCGCTCTCAGGCTCCAGGGAAAAACCATCATAGCGGGCGCGTGCCCCACGGCCTCCCCAGTCTTCAAGGAGCACCAGTAGCTCATGGTCCCCACGGCTGGTGAGCTGATGCACAGGTTCAAGGCCCAGCCAGTATTCCCCATCAGGCTGCCCGAAGCCCGCCTGGCAGGGCAAGAAAGTCAGAAAGGCAGGCACTGGGCCCCTTCCCTGCCCAGCCCTGCCCCACCCACTTGTGCCCACCTTGTAATGCTGCCAGGTAGTGAAGAAG
The DNA here is from genome assembly GCA_006410675.1 of Oreotragus oreotragus. Classification (NCBI taxonomy): domain Eukaryota; kingdom Metazoa; phylum Chordata; class Mammalia; order Artiodactyla; family Bovidae; genus Oreotragus; species Oreotragus oreotragus. Next base: position 17,667 of record SJYX01015878.1, read on the forward strand.
TTGACCGAGCCATCTTGCCGCCTCTGAATCACAGTCCAGCCTCCTCCCTCCAGCTGTTGCTCACACCATGCTGACACCACGTGCCGGCCCACTCGTAACTCATACACCCCACTCTGTCCATGGCCTGCCTGGCGGGCCTCTGCACAATCCTGCCATGGGCCTATGGGCACAGGGATATGGGAGAGGCACAAGCTGCACCAGTCAACCCCTTACTGGAGTAAGAGTCTTGATTCTTACTTGTCCCCTCACCAGAACAGAAGTACTGCTTCTCTTATTCCCTCTCCAGGATAAAAGCCCCAATACCCCTTTTCTTACCTAAATTAGACTCTAAGTAGACTCTTCTCTCAGTAGAGCAAACGTGGAGGCTGGGATTCTTAAATCCTCCTTCTATGGTTTCACCAGAAGAGAGGTCCTGAACATGGCTCTCTGAACTTCCTCAAATTCTCACCAAAGTAGCATTCTTAAATCTGCTGCCCTCTCATCAAAATAAGAGTACCTCTCCTAGTTTCGCACCATAGTTAAGAATTTTTTTTTTCCTTAAGAGCCATATCTCCCTGTTCCATCAACAGAATAAAAATGCATCATTTCCCCCCAGTCCCCTCACCTTATGAGGAATCTCACAGTAAGGTCCTGACTCCTATTTCCCTCTATTCATGCTGCACTGGGAATCCCCTGGCTCCTCACACCCCCAACAGCCACACCCTTGACTTACCTGCTGGCTTAGGAGGAACAGAAGGGTGCCCTGAGGGCAGAGGAGAGGCCAGGGGTCCTGGTTGTCTGAGAGTCTGATCTCTCTGGGGTTCTGCAGCTGAGTTTAGCCTCCTGCCGCTGTCATCAGTGCCACCCACCAAACTGATGGGAACCACAGGTACCAGGGGTGGGGGCAGGACCTGGGGTGACCAAGAAAGTCAGATACATTAGCCCTGGAGGCTCTGGGCTCCTACATCTCCCAGTACCCAGATGGGAAGGCGATCAAGCAGGAGCATGGCTTGATCCTCCCAGGCCTAACTCCAGCAGTCAAGAAGAAACAGAGCTGGACTTCCTGTGGTCCAGCAGTTGGGACTCTGCTTCTACTGCAAGGGGAGGGGTTCAGTCCCTGGTCGGGGAACTAAGATCCCCCATGCCTCGAGGTGTGGCCAAAAAATTTTAAAAGAGACAGAGCTGGGCTTAAATTCTTGCTCTGGTGTCCACAGCTTAACCAATCTGTGCCTCCAAACTTTTCTGTAAAGCAGGGATAATATGAGGCAATCCAACACTTGAGTATTAACTTACTGAAGCCTCCCAAAGCTGTAAGGTAGCTACTGTCAGAGCAACAATCTCTTATTAAAAACCCAAGGCCAGACATAGTCCAGAATTCTGAATAACATAGCAGGAGTTAGAAACAATAACAGGAAAAGGAAATGGCAACCCACTCCAATATTCTTGCCCGGGAAACGCCATGGACAGAGGAGCCTGGCAGGCTACAGTCCATGGGGGTCGCAAGAATCAGACACGACTTAAGCCACCACCACTGAGTATTCATATCAGGTAGATAAGTAAAGACTTTAAGTAGCTACCAGTAGCGTTTTGGCCCAAATGAGTTGTTGGTGGAGAGGTAGGGATCCGGTTTATGGAGCTTTTTGTACTTCAGAACTGCGGATAAGAGATCGTGGGGTTTCAAGAGGCCACACCTTACTAACAACGCCCACAAGAAGTGGCTGCGATTTGGGGAGGGTGATAGTTTCGGAGTTACCTGCTGTTGCCCGCCCGCACTCCCCGGGCACAAGCGCTCCAGGCGGGCGATGAGGCCACTCTGCTGGCTGACTAGCTGTGCCAGCTCGCGGAACTTGACGTCCAGCTGGTGGAAGCGGGCGGCAGCGCGCTGAGCCTCGGCCGAGGCGTTCAGCACGCGATCCCCGAGCAGCGCCAGCGCGGAGGCAGGCTCCGCCCCCGGGCTAGGCCCCGCCCCTGGACCCGCCTCGTGCTGCAGCTGCGCGCGCAGCTGGCCCAGGCGCGCGCTCAAACCACGGCTTTCCTTGCGCAGCGCACGCACTTCGCCGGCTACGGCGCCGTCGGCCATTGCCAGCCGCTGAAGTTCGCGCAGCAATTCCTCGTGGCGGCTCACGCGCACGCGCAGCGCCGCCACCTCGCTGGCGTTCACGGCCTCCGGCGTCGGGCGCGCGGCCGCTGGCCCGCTCCAGCACACGGCGCCTGTGAACTTCTGCGGGGGCAGCACGAAGGTGTAGGTGCAGCGCGGAGCGGCCGCGCCCGCACACCACGCGCCCAGCAGGAGCAGCAGCTGCAACGTGAGCAGCCGGGGTGCCGACATGGCGGACCTGCGGGCAGAGAATGAACGGGAAGGAGGGGGGACTGGACCGCCGACTATCAAGTCGGACCAAACCCTGTCCTCTCTCACACGGGAAAGCTCATGTCTACACTTGCGTGTATCAGGGGCCGCACACGCCGGATACATCACCTTCCCAGCCCCAAGGTTGGAGATGCTGCAGTAGAACCCATCCCTGGCCTCACCACTGAGTTCCAGGCGCCCTACAAGTCAATATGCCTCGTGCATTCACTCTGCAAGGCTTCACTGAGAGCTGACTGTTTACTGGCCTCAGTTCTAGGCGCTTGGGAATACAGTCGGGGGCAGCACACACACAAAAAATCCCTGCCCTGGTGAGCAAGAAACAAAATTAAGTTAGAATTCGTAGAGTATTAGACGGCCCTAGTTTGTTTTAAAGATAACAGCAAAAGACAGAGAGGAATACCCTGGCCGTCAGTGGTTTGCGCTTTCGCTGCTGGGGACTTGGATTCCGTCCCTGGTCGGTCCAGGAGCTAAGATCCCGCAAGAGGCCAAAAAAAAAAAAAAAAAAAAAGACACCAATAAAAAGACGGGGATTTGAGAGGAGGGAAGACCTGGAGGAGGTGACATTTTTATAGAAAAACCTGAGGGAGGAAACCATGAGGGTTTCTAGGGGAGAAGAGGTCCCTGGCAAGGGGAACTGAAACTTGAAAAGCCCTGAGGGTGGATCATGCCTGATGTATTAAAGGACGTGGAGGAGGCTGAAGCAGAAGCCATGGGAAAAGGGAGGAGAGGGGATGAGGGAAAAGTCCCCCTAACTCAGTCTAGTAGCGGACACCACATTTCCCCTATACCCAGCCCAAAACCCCAGGGTTGTCCGCGTCTCTTTGTCCACGGCAGATGGAACTCATCAGCCAGGCCTGTCAGCTCTGGTGTTTAGACCCTGAATTCCTGCACATCCCCCTCCACACACACACCCCATGCTAGCCCCATCCCATGATCCAAGCTCAAGACACCATCTGGCTTTCCTGAAAGCAGCTACCTCCCAGGTCTCCAGGCTTCTGTCCTCAGGTTCTGCTCTGTTTTTCCAACAGCAGCCAGAGAATGCCTGTGAACACCCAAGTCAGGTCATGTCCCCTCACTTAGAGGGAAAACCCAAGTCCTCCTGCAGCGCAGAAAGTTCTACAAGCTCTGTCCAGTCCCCTCCCCTTCCTCACCCCCTCCTGTTCACCCTACTCACTCTGCTCCAGCCACCCTCGCTTCCTGGCTGTTGCTCAAACACACAAGGCATCCTTCAGCCTTAAGGCATTTGCACTTGCTGTTTTCTCAGCCTGGAATATGCTTCTTTGAATTTATCATGCCTCCCTCTCCTTATTCAGGTCTCAGCTGTCTCCTTAGAAGCCCTCCTTGACTACTCCATTTAGAGTCGCCCCTCCTGGGCACACCCTATACGGACTTTTTCTTTCTTTTCTTTTTTTTTAATATTTATTTATTTGGCTGCACTGGTCTTACTTGCGGCATATGGCATCTAGTTTCCTGACCAGGGGTTTAACCCAGTCCCCCTGCCTTGAGAGCGTAGAGTCTCAGCCAGTGAGCCACCTGGGAAGTCCCCGTGGTCTTTGTCATTTTAACATTTGTATTCTGCGTTTGCCTCTTTGATTTGCCACTGTTTATGCTCTGAATTCCTCCACCAAAACAGCAGCTCCCAGAAGCTGAGTCTGGGTTTTGTTCACTGCTCTGTCCTCAGTTGCTTGGTGCCACACAGGCCCCGCAACACCTACATGCTCCCCACCCCCAGGTGTTCCCTGACTGCCACAGGTGAGCTCACATAGGTGTCTTCGCTCAAGGACGTATACTTGTGGCCACTAACCCTCTGCCCTGCAGGATCCACACCCAGGCCCCCACTGTCTTCACTCCTGGGGTTCACACACTTGCAGCCTCTCAGATGGGGAAACACGTTCCTCCCATGTACATCTGCCCACGTTCAGAAAATGGTCCACATGTCAGCCCTGTCTGCACCAACATCCACTTTGTCCAAACCCACACATCCTGGTGGCCACACAAGCGTGTGTCCTGTGGGCTTCATCGTCACACACATTACCTCGTCCACACACTCAACAAGCATTCCTTGAGCACCTATGGTGTGCCAGGAGATGGGGACACAGCTGTGACCAACACAAAACCCCTGCCCTCACAGAGCAGACTGGAAAAAAACGGTAGGTAGGTCTTGGAGTGATAAGTCTTAGGAGAAAAAATATGGAAGGATGTGAGAGACCTGGGCTGGGGGGCACTTTAAATAAAGGAGTCAGAATTTGCTTTCACTACCAGGAGCCTGCGTTCTATCCCTGGTCAGGGAACTAAGATCCCACAAGCCACATGGCGAGGCCAAAAAAAATAAATGAATAAATAAGTAGAGGAATCAGAGCTCACTGAGAAAATGACACTTGAGTGAAGACCTGAAGGAAGAGCAATAAAGGGAAAATCGTTCAGGCAGAAGGAACAGCAAGTGCAAAGGCCCTGAGGTGGAACCTAGCTTGATAGGCCCAGGGAATAACAGGGAGGCCTGTGAGGCTGGAACAGAATGAGAAAGGGGGAGAGCAGGAGGCAGCGAGGACAAGGAGGTGATGGAGGCACAGTGTGCAGGGACCAGAGGAGGATCTGGAATTTTACTCCAAGTCCTGTGGGAGCAGTGGAGGGTTCTGAGCTGCAGAAAGGCATATTCACAATGGTACTCAAACACCAAGCACTAACTCCCCAGGGCAGAGAGAGCAGGGTCCTCTCCTTGCCCCCAACCCTGGAAGACATCAGGCCCTACATAATAGGGATGGACCAAACCCCTTGGAGACTTTCCCAGGTGGCGCAGTGGTAAAGAATCTGACTGCCAACGCAGGAGACACGGCAGACGTGGGTTCAATCCCGGGTTCAGACCCGGGATTGACCCGCATCTGAAAGATACCTTGGAGTAGGAAATGGCAACCCATGCCAGTATTCTTGCCTGGGAAATCCCATGGACAGAAGAGCCTGGCGGGCTACAGTCCATGAGGCCGCAAAAGAGTTGGAGACAACTGAACACGCACACACACAAACCCCTTGGAACTAGAGTGTGTGTAACATCTGCTGCCTTTTGGGATCTCAGCCTGTGGTAAAGAGGAGGCCTGGGGAGCCCCCCAGCCAAACTGAAGCCCAGGTTTCCCAACAGACAGATTCAGCCTCCACCTACCCTCCCACCCTCCTGTGCTCTCACCTCTCACGACCAAGACCCTGCATCCCACAAGGCCCACAGCAGACCCAAGAAGCCCGAGAAGGAGGCTAGGGTCCAGCAGGGCCTCTGAACTGAAGAAGGGAGAGGCTAGTGGGAGAGCAAGGAGGAAGGAGGCGTGGTGACCACCCCCACCCACCCAGAGCCTGGAACTGGAGCTGTGAAATGCTAAGCCGGGGAGCTCCAACTGTAAATATTTAGCATTTCCCACGTGAGAACAGAGGCAGAATTGCCAGACCCTCCAGCTCAGGCCACCAGAGCCTGATAACACAGTTCAGTGCCCTGAACGTCCCGCCAACAGCAGAGCACAGAGCGTGGGAGGCTGCAGGCCCAGGAGGCTAGGGCGGATCCCAGCCTCAGACACAGACAGACACACATCACAGAGAACCACAACAGCAAGTATCAGCAGCACCTGCTGCCTGACAGGGGTGACTCCAAACTCAACATTTTGCATCTCATTTAATCCTGGCCACCTGAGCTGGTCTCCGTAAGTAGCCACATTTTACAGCAGAGAACTGAGCCTCAGAGAGGGTGAGCAACTGGCCTGTGGGTCACAGCTAAAGAAGAAAGCAGCAGTGGGATTCAGCCCAGGTAGCATGGCTCCAGAACTCACACACATAACCACGACAGTCACACACTCCTGTGTAACAGTGCAGCACAAAGACACATACAGATACCCCAATAAGACATGCAAACCATTGCACAAAGCAGCAAAGATAGATGGAATCTGTGTGTATGTGTGTGTGTCCATGGATTTGCCCGGCACACCCAATTATAGACACACCTGGAGGGAATTCCCTGGTGGCCCAATGGGTAGGATTTTGCTCTTTCACTGCCGGGGGCCAGGTTCCATCCCTGATCAGGGAACTAGGATCCCACAAGCCTTGTGGTGTGGCAAAAAAAGAAAAAGACAGCTGGAAACAGCACAGATTTGGGCAGTGACTTTTCAAAGCGTGGTCACATACACACATACATCATGACAAAAGAAAATATCCTGTCGGCTGAGCGTGTCCGTATCTGCGCATCAGGCACATACACACCCAAGTATACTTAGTCACACAGCGGCAAGGGCAGAGACACAAACTAACTGGAAAGTGCAGAGACAAGCCCCTGATACCTGCCTGCCACCCAGTGCGAGTTTCCATTTATCTCCCATACACTCTCACATCCTCACACAGGTCAAGTCCTGCAAGGACGAAAACAGGCAGCAGTAACCACACACTCATCCCTCAGAGGTACAAAGCAACTCACGTAGAGCCCCCACCGGACTGGACCAGGGTATCCTTGTAAGAAGGCCTCCCCGACCAGCAGACACACTCTCCCAGTTGCTACTGTCCTGAGCTCGTAACCCAAGTGGCCTCCGGGCCTGAAGGAGGAAATGGTCGTCCCAGATCTGAGAGACGCTGCCAGGCTGGGCTCTGGGCCTGGGCTGGGGCCCCTCCGCCCCCCACTGGTAGTCTCCTCCAGCTCCCCCTTTCGGCGGCAGAGAAAGAAACCTCAGAAGTCAAGGAGAGAGGCTAGTGGAAGGGAGTGTCTGGGAGACGTAGGGAAGGTGGGGAGAAAGGTGGGTAATGAGAGAGATGAGAGGAGAGAAATGGCAAAAGGGGCAGAGAGAGGAGAAGGACGGAAACTTATAGACGATGAACGAGACAACTGATGGCAGGAGCAAGGCTGGGGAGAGGGAGGCAGACAGGGAGAAGGCAGGGATGGGGAGGGGGAGACAGAAGTGGGGAGAGGAGAAAAAACTGGAGTGAGGAGACAGGAGAGGGGAAGCAAGTGGTGGGGAGACAAATGAGGGAGGGGAGTAAAGTGGGGAGTGGAGACAGGGGAAGGAAACAGATGGAACAGGGAGAGAGATGTTGGGGGAAAACTCTTCCCCCACCCGAAGGTTCTGGGGAAGAAGCCAGAGGCCTGAGGCCAAGACTGGGGCTTTGAGCGGAAACTGGGAGGGGGGGGGAATTATTGACCAAGCGCCCGCCTTGCCCTGAATTTCCAGAAGGTGATGTGGAGTTTCCATCCCCTAGCCAGTCCACAGACAGGGCCTCTGCGAGGGACAGCTGATCCTCAGGAGCTGGGAGCCCAAGCGAGTAATTGCCAAGGCGCTGCCCTCCTCTCAGGCTCCCAAGTGCCTGGTGCCAGGGTGCCAAGTATTGTGTACACATCATCTCTCTTAATTCGCAGGTCAGAGAGAAAATGATGATCATTTAGGATATTTTAGGAGCCTCAGAGTGGAGAATTTGGCTCTCAAAATCGCACAGCCGGTGGAAATGGCCGAGGCGGGATTCGAACCAGCGGCTCATATCGAACCATGGTCCCGCCCTGTTTTCCGTAGAAACAGGCTCTCGGTGTCTCCATAGCAACCCCTCCGAAGAAGTTTTTCTCGCCTCCTGGTGCGCATGCACTGTTGGTGACGTCATCGCGGCGCCTCACATTGTCGCCTCGCCGGAGCCGGAAGTGAGCGGAGCGGCGCCGGAAGCAGCCGGCAGACGAGGCCTCGTGGAAAGGACGGCGGCATGGGACAGTCGGGGAGGGTGAGTCGCGGCAGCCAGGACAGCGGGCAGCGCGGGCGGGGTTCCGCCAGCGGCCGCCGGGCTTACCTCTTGCCTCTCGTTCCCGCAGTCCCGGCACCAGAAGCGCGCGCGCGCCCAGGCCCATCTCCGGAACCTCGAAGCCTATGCCGCGCAGCCGCACTCGTTCGTATTTGCTCGGGGCCGCGTGGGTCGCAGCGTCCAGCAGCTCAGTATGGACTTGAGGCGGGTCATGGAGCCGCTCACCGCCACCCGCCTGCAGGTCTGCATCACCCAGCCCACCTTCACCCGCCCTGGGCCTCGTCTTTTCAGCTGCGGGGGTGGCTTCATCCTCGAAACCGCTGGAGGCTTCAGTTTCCCACGCTGGAGAAAGGGACCTTTATGGGGACGATCGTGCCTGCCTCTCAGGGCTTTGAGGGGCAGCAGCGAAGGCGAGCAGATGAACGCACCCAACATGGAGCTTGGCTGAGTGCCTAAGGCTGATGGTTAAGAGGGGAGTCGAGTTAGCAAAGCTGGCTTCTCTCAAAGGCCCGAGCCAAGTTACTTAACCTCGCTGAGCCTCAGATGGGCCCTCTGAAAAATGTGGTAATGCAGTGTCAAGAGACAGAAGCTTCAGTTAAAGTCTCATTGGCTCTAGAGGCCAAGAGCATTCCATTTCTCTCTCCCACTAGTTCTCTAAAGGGTTAAGTGCAAGAAATGGCCTAACAGGTTAGGCTTAAAGGCTTTGCTTAATAAGAGGTTATCTGTGATTGTCCATTTTTCTTTTTATCGTTTCCAGATACGGAAGAAAAACTCTCTGAAAGATTGTGTAGCAGTGGCTGGGCCCCTTGGGGTCACACACTTCCTGATTGTGAGCAAAACAGAGACCAACGTCTACTTTGTGAGTGGATGCTCTCACTCCCCACACCCTCCTCCGCTGCCAGCTCTCATGATGACCCTTGTGCCTCTGAGCTGCCATGATTCTGGCTTCAAAGTAAACGCTCTGAAGAGATAGGCGGTGGTCCCCATTTCCCACCTCCTCCAACCCCACTCCTGAATTAGACACCTCAACCCTCACAGATCTTTTCTTCTGCAGAAACTGATGCGTCTCCCTGGAGGCCCCACCCTGACCTTCCGGATCAACAAGGTAAGGACTCAAGGTGACATGGGACTCAGCTGGTAAAGAATCAGCCTGCAAACCCAGGAGACCTAGGTTTGATCCCTGGGTTGGGAAGATCCCCTGGAGAAGGGAACCCACTGCAATATTTTGTCCTGTAGAATTCATGGACTGTGCGTATAGTCTGTGGGGTCACAAAGAGTCAGACATGACTGAGCGACTGGCACAACACAAGTGGTGACGTGAGGCCTCTGAGGGGCAGGAGCTGGGTTTGGGGATTGCACCAGCTGCGTGTGCTGGACGGGTGGTCACCCATTCCTCACCTCCCCCGCAGTACACGTTGGTGCGTGATGTGGTCTCCTCACTACGCCGGCACCGCATGCATGAGCAGCAGTTTGCCCACCCACCCCTCCTGGTGCTCAACAGCTTTGGCCCCCATGGCATGCATGTGAAGCTCATGGCCACCATGTTCCAGAACCTGTTCCCCTCCATCAACGTGCATAAGGTGAGCCAGGCCATGTGTGATGAAGGTGAGTGTAGGTGAAACAGGCAGCAAGGACCACACTCAGGCTCAGTCTTCACATCCTAGCCCAAAGGCTGAGAGTTCTGGGTCCTGAGTTCTAAACCCATTTATGCTCTCCCATCTGGCAGGTCATGGTATTTTATTTTTTAAGCATGCATTCATTGAATGCTGATCTAAGCTAGGTAGTGTGTTCCATTTTACAGAGAGGGAAACTGAGGCTGCCAGAGGTGAAGACACTAGTCTGAGGTTAGATACAAAGGACAAGAAGGCAGGACTGGATTCTTTAAATCGGTCTGGCTCCTGATCCCTGGCATCAGTGGGTCTCAAATTAGGCTTATTAGATGCCAATCATCAGGGAGTCCAGTGTGGGTAACCTCAACGGGCCTCGGAAGCTGGATTTCTAAGCCCAGGTAGCCCAGACACCAGTTGCACCAGCCCGTGGACACCAGTTGCAGCCCCATCTGTCCCTGCCGTGCTGGCAGCACCCAGGCGGCCCTTCTGGAGTGTGGCCATAGCCAGGGCTCAGCAGGGGCTGTAGCACACAGGCAGGCCCAGGAAACACTCTGGACAGGTGCTGTGCCCTCTTTTCTCTCCCAGGTGAACCTGAACACCATCAAGCGCTGCCTTCTCATCAACTACAACCCTGACTCTCAGGAGCTGGATTTCCGTCACTAGTGAGTTCTCAGTGGGGAATTGGCGGGGGTTGCCTGGCCCCATGTGCGGCTGATGACAGCACAACTGCTGAGACTCTGTGATTGCTCAATCTCAAAGTAAACGCGCTGACGCACTGTGGAAAGGGCTGGCAGGGTAGAGCTGACCTGTGACCCCATGGCTCCTGACCCCCATCCCCGCCTCCCTCTGACCCCTACAGCAGCATCAAGGTGGTCCCTGTGGGTGCCAGTCGTGGGATGAAGAAGCTTCTCCAGGAGAAGTTCCCCAACATGAGTCGCCTGCAGGACATCAGTGAACTGCTGGCCACGTAAGGAGGGCTGGGGCTGGAGGTGGGGGGTTGGGGGGCACCCTCCAGGGGACCCCAAAGCTGTCCTCAGAGCCAGGGCGCCCCTGCTGAGCCCCTTGTGTGCCGCATGCAGGGGCGCAGGGCTGTCGGAGAGCGAGGCAGAGCCCGACGGCGAGCACAGCATCACAGAACTGCCGCAGGCTGTGGCGGGGCGCGGCAACATGCGGGCCCAGCAGAGTGCCGTGCGGCTCACAGAGGTGAGGCCCCGCGCAGGGCGGGCCGCCGGCTGCCCGTCCCCGGGGAAGCACTGACACCCCATCCCGTCCTCTGCCGTCCCTCCAGATTGGGCCTCGGATGACTCTGGAGCTCATCAAGATCCAAGAGGGGGTCGGAGAGGGCAACGTGCTGTTCCACAGGCTCGGTGAGGGTGGGGCCGGGGGNGTCGCCTCGCCGGAGCCGGAAGTGAGCGGAGCGGCGCCGGAAGCAGCCGGCAGACGAGGCCTCGTGGAAAGGACGGCGGCATGGGACAGTCGGGGAGGGTGAGTCGCGGCAGCCAGGACAGCGGGCAGCGCGGGCGGGGTTCCGCCAGCGGCCGCCGGGCTTACCTCTTGCCTCTCGTTCCCGCAGTCCCGGCACCAGAAGCGCGCGCGCGCCCAGGCCCATCTCCGGAACCTCGAAGCCTATGCCGCGCAGCCGCACTCGTTCGTATTTGCTCGGGGCCGCGTGGGTCGCAGCGTCCAGCAGCTCAGTATGGACTTGAGGCGGGTCATGGAGCCGCTCACCGCCACCCGCCTGCAGGTCTGCATCACTCAGCCCACCTTCACCCGCCCTGGGCCTCGTCTTTTCAGCTGCGGGGGTGGCTTCATCCTCGAAACAGCTGGAGGCTTCAGTTTCCCACGCTGGAGAAAGGGACCTTTATGGGGACCATCGTGCCTGCCTCTCAGGGCTTTGAGGGGCAGCAGCGAAGGCGAGCAGATGAACGCACCCAACATGGAGCTTGGCTGAGTGCCTAAGGCTGATGGTTAAGAGGGGAGTCGAGTTAGCAAAGCTGGCTTCTCTCAAAGGCCCAAGCCAAGTTACTTAACCTCGCTGAGCCTCAGATGGGCCCTCTGAAAAATGTGGTAATGCAGTGTCAAGAGACAGAAGCTTCAGTTAAAGTCTCATTGGCTCTAGAGGCCAAGAGCATTCCATTTCTCTCTCCCACTAGTTCTCTAAAGGGTTAAGTGCAAGAAATGGCCTAACAGGTTAGGCTTAAAGGCTTTGCTTAATAAGAGGTTATCTGTGATTGTCCATTTTTCTTTTTATCGTTTCCAGATACGGAAGAAAAACTCTCTGAAAGATTGTGTAGCAGTGGCTGGGCCCCTTGGGGTCACACACTTCCTGATTGTGAGCAAAACAGAGACCAACGTCTACTTTGTGAGTGGATGCTCTCACTCCCCACACCCTCCTCCGCTGCCAGCTCTCATGATGACCCTTGTGCCTCTGAGCTGCCATGATTCTGGCTTCAAAGTAAACGCTCTGAAGAGATAGGCGGTGGTCCCCATTTCCCACCTCCTCCAACCCCACTCCTGAATTAGACACCTCAACCCTCACAGATCTTTTCTTCTGCAGAAACTGATGCGTCTCCCAGGAGGCCCCACCCTGACCTTCCGGATCAACAAGGTAAGGACTCAAGGTGACATGGGGCTCAGCTGGTAAAGAATCAGCCTGCAAACCCAGGAGACCTAGGTTTGATCCCTGGGTTGGGAAGATCCCCTGGAGAAGGGAACCCACTGCAATATTTTGTCCTGTAGAATTCATGGACTGTGCGTATAGTCTGTGGGGTCACAAAGAGTCAGACATGACTGAGCGACTGGCACAACACAAGTGGTGACGTGAGGCCTCTGAGGGGCAGGAGCTGGGTTTGGGGATTGCACCAGCTGCGTGTGCTGGACGGGTGGTCACCCATTCCTCACCTCCCCCGCAGTACACGTTGGTGCGTGATGTGGTCTCCTCACTACGCCGGCACCGCATGCATGAGCAGCAGTTTGCCCACCCACCCCTCCTGGTGCTCAACAGCTTTGGCCCCCATGGCATGCATGTGAAGCTCATGGCCACCATGTTCCAGAACCTGTTCCCCTCCATCAACGTGCATAAGGTGAGCCAGGCCATGTGTGATGAAGGTGAGTGTAGGTGAAACAGGCAGCAAGGACCACACTCAGGCTCAGTCTTCACATCCTAGCCCAAAGGCTGAGAGTTCTGGGTCCTGAGTTCTAAACCCATTTATGCTCTCCCATCTGGCAGGTCATGGTATTTTATTTTTTAAGCATGCATTCATTGAATGCTGATCTAAGCTAGGTAGTGTGTTCCATTTTACAGAGAGGGAAACTGAGGCTGCCAGAGGTGAAGACACTAGTCTGAGGTTAGATACAAAGGACAAGAAGGCAGGACTGGATTCTTTAAATCGGTCTGGCTCCTGATCCCTGGCATCAGTGGGTCTCAAATTAGGCTTATTAGATGCCAATCATCAGGGAGTCCAGTGTGGGTAACCTCAACGGGCCTCGGAAGCTGGATTTCTAAGCCCAGGTAGCCCAGACACCAGTTGCACCAGCCCGTGGACACCAGTTGCAGCCCCATCTGTCCCTGCCGTGCTGGCAGCACCCAGGCGGCCCTTCTGGAGTGTGGCCATAGCCAGGGCTCAGCAGGGGCTGTAGCACACAGGCAGGCCCAGGAAACACTCTGGACAGGTGCTGTGCCCTCTTTTCTCTCCCAGGTGAACCTGAACACCATCAAGCGCTGCCTTCTCATCAACTACAACCCTGACTCTCAGGAGCTGGATTTCCGTCACTAGTGAGTTCTCAGTGGGGAATTGGCGGGGGTTGCCTGGCCCCATGTGCGGCTGATGACAGCACAACTGCTGAGACTCTGTGATTGCTCAATCTCAAAGTAAACGCGCTGACGCACTGTGGAAAGGGCTGGCAGGGTAGAGCTGACCTGTGACCCCATGGCTCCTGACCCCCATCCCCGCCTCCCTCTGACCCCTACAGCAGCATCAAGGTGGTCCCTGTGGGTGCCAGTCGTGGGATGAAGAAGCTTCTCCAGGAGAAGTTCCCCAACATGAGTCGCCTGCAGGACATCAGTGAACTGCTGGCCACGTGAGGAGGGCTGGGGCTGGAGGTGGGGGATTGGGGGGCACCCTCCAGGGGACCCCAAAGCTGTCCTCAGAGCCAGGGCGCCCCTGCTGAGCCCCTTGTGTGCCGCATGCAGGGGCGCAGGGCTGTCGGAGAGCGAGGCAGAGCCCGACGGCGAGCACAGCATCACAGAACTGCCGCAGGCTGTGGCGGGGCGCGGCAACATGCGGGCCCAGCAGAGTGCCGTGCGGCTCACAGAGGTGAGGCCCCGCGCAGGGCGGGCCGCCGGCTGCCCGTCCCCGGGGAAGCACTGACACCCCATCCCGTCCTCTGCCGTCCCTCCAGATTGGGCCTCGGATGACTCTGGAGCTCATCAAGATCCAAGAGGGGGTCGGAGAGGGCAACGTGCTGTTCCACAGGCTCGGTGAGGGTGGGGCCGGGGCACAGTGGGGCCCGCAGCCTGGTCATGGGTGGGTTCCCTGGGTCTTGGGGATGAAGAGCTCAGTGGCCGCCTCTTCCTGCTCAGTGCACAAAACAGAGGAGGAGCTCCAGGCCATCCTGGCTGCCAAGGAGGAGAAGCTGCAGCTCAAGGCCCAGAGACAGGACCAGCAGGCTCAGAATGTTCGGCGCAAGCGGGAGCAGCGAGAGGCTCACAAGTGTGTGGTCAGCAGGCAGGTGGGGCGGGGCCCCAGTGCAGGCTGCCGTGTTGACCGATGTCCCTCCTCCAGGAAGAAGAGCCTGGCGGGCATGAAGCGGGCGCGGGCAGGGGCCGATGGGGACAGCGACGCAGAGGACCCCGGGGCCCCGCCAGAGGCGGAGGGGGCCAGCCAGCAAGAGGAGGAGGATGAGGCTGAGTATTTCCGCCAGGCTGTGGGCGAGGAGCCTGACGAAGGTGTGTGGCAGACAGGGCTCAGGGCACCTGGGTACCACGCGCCTGTCTGTTCCTGTGCCCTGGTGGCCCTGACACCGTTTCTCCCTGCAGACATGTTTCCAAAGGCAGCCAAGAGGAGGCGGCCCACTGGGCCCCCAGGCAAGAAGCAGCGGCTGAAGGAACGGAAGCCAGACCGAGGCAGTGATCGGAGGCCTCAAAAGGCCAAGGGCAGGGGCCCAGGCGCCCAGGCCAAGATGGGACACAGGCGGGCTGCCAGGAACCATGGGCAAGGCCGACCTCGGCCACCCAAGAAAGCAGCCTGAGGCCAAACCTGGGTGGCAGATAGAACGCCCCAGATTGGGGCCTGAGAGATGCTGTGCTGGGCTCTCCTCCTGGGCCTCCAGGTGCAGCCCTTGGTTTCCTTTCATAAAGGAGAGCTGCTTTCCCACCTTCCCCTCTAATAAATTCATTTCTCATGAGGCTGAGTCTGCGTTTGAAATGGGGGGCCTGCTTTCTGCTCTGTACCCGGGCCTCTGCACCTGGCCAGTGGACGTGCAAGGTCTTCCTTCATATGCCAAGGTGACACAGGTGTGACCCTTCTGTGGGGCCCTGGGGCCCTCCCCAGCCTACCCAGTGCCCCCACAGCAGATGAACGAGCTCTGGAGGTTGGGTGCCCTCAGAAGGAGGGAAGCAGGAAGTGGAAGTGAGGCGGGCTGAAGGGGGTGCTGCTGGGAAGGGGAGGGGCCAGGCCAGCGGCGAGTGGCTCAGGGCTGCACGGGGCACGGTGCGGCTGCAGACCCAGAGGCAGGCCATGCGGGCCTCAGCCAGCAACATTTCAGGTGAGGAGCCAGCAAGACCGGGCTAGTGAAGCCAGGCACATCCAGGGCCTTGGGGGCGGAGGTGGCCGGCTCCTAGACGGTGGTGGGGAGATGGGTAAAGAATCACTGCTGGACCCCCTCCCAGACCAGAGGGGTGGGATAAGAAGGCAGAAGTGAAGTGGAGGAGCCATCTGAGTCGTGGAAGGGAAACGTGCACAGAGCTCATGGCCAGCCTGCTGGACCAGCCAGTCCAGGCCATTCCTAAGAGCTGAGGCTGAGTGGGGTGTGTGAAGGATAGATTACAGAGCTCAGCTCCCCCACACTGCCGCATCCCTGGTGCTGGCATGCGGAGGCCAGGAGCAAGGCACTTCTACCCTCAGGAGGGAAAGTTTGGGGATTTTCCTTACAGTGGTCATATGGATGGGGATAGAGCTGTGGAGGAAAAATAAGCACGGTAGGGGACCACGGGGAGCAGTCGCCAGGTTAGGGTCACCTCAGGACCTGAGACCAGGAAGTGAGAGGGACTGCCTCCAGGGACGCCTGGTGCATCAGCCAGTGCAAAGGCCCTGAGGTAGGTTTTGCCTTAAAGAACAGCCAGGACACCATGGTTGGTGAGAGCTGCAAGCACTAGCTCCCTCAGGGCATTGTGGGAAGAGATGGGCACTGGTTTTTCTTCCAGGTAGGTAGGGAGAGAGTCTGGGAGTGTATGGCTGTGACCTGACTCAGGTGCCCTTTGGAGGCTGTGAGGACAGATGGATGATGAGGGTGGGAGCAGGGACAGCAAGGTGGACCAGACTCCTGATCCAGGTAGAGGGTGACACCTGGGGGACAGACTCTACATATGGGACTTAGAGCTGTAGAGGGGAGTCGGGGGTGGGGGGACTCTTGCTTCTCCGCCCCAGGCCCTGATGGCTCTGGTGGTCAATGCCAGGTTATGTGCCTCCCTGGTTCTTGCCCCAGAACACAGCCTAATGGACTCTGGGCTTCTAACCTTCCTTGGCCTCTGAGTCCCTCTGTACAAAAGTGCTGTGGCTGGCAACCCCCCTCCTGGGTGTGGAAAAGCATTCTGGAAACGTGCCCACAAGGGGCTCCTGGCACACAATAGGTAAGGGTGCCACAGCGGGAGCCACAGTGAGGGGCAGGGTTGATGTGCCACACCCTCTGCTCACAGGTGCCATGCAGTGCCCGGTCAACTTCTTGGAGGCTGCAGATCGCATCCTCAGTGGCCTCCAAGAGGGCTTTCTGTGGCCCATGCTGGTAGCCGAGTTCCTGGTGGCCTTGGCCGGCAACAGCCTGGCCCTGTTCCGCTTCTGCAGCCGGGAGCAGCGCCCTTGGCCCCCAGCTGTGATCTTCTCGGCCCAGCTGGCAGTCAGCGACCTGCTCTATGCCCTGACGCTGCCCCCGCTTGCTGCCTACTTCTACCCGCCCAAGCACTGGCGCTACGGGGAGGCTGCCTGCCGCCTCGAGCGCTTCCTCTTCACCTGCAACCTGCTGGGTGGCGTCATCTTCATCACCTGCATCAGCCTCAACCGCTACATGGGCATCGTCCACCCCTTCTTCACCCACAGCCAACTGCGGCCCAAGCACGCCTGGGCTGCCAGCGCCGCTGGCTGGGCGCTAGCGGTCCTGCTCGCTGCCCCCACGCTCAGTTTCTCTCACCTGAGCAGGTCCCAGGGCCAAGGCCAGTGCTCTGTGGCCAGCCCAGGGGCCTGTACCAAGTGCCTGGGGACAGCGGGTGACAGCCAGCTTGAGGCCTACCAGGTCTACAGCCTGGTGCTGGCGGCCCTGGGCTGCGGCCTGCCGCTGCTGCTCACCCTGGCAGCCTACAGCGCCCTGGGGCGGGCTGTGCAGCACAGCCACGGCATGACGGCAGCCAACAAGCTGCAGGTGGCGGTGCTGGTGGCCAGCGGCGTGGCCCTCTATGCCAGTTCCTATGTGCCCTACTATGTCACGGCAGTGCTCAACGTGTACGCCCGGCTGCGCTGGCAAGCCCTCTGCCCGGGTTTTGCAAGTGAGGCCGCGGCTGAGAAGGCACTGGCCCGAAGGACATACTTGGCCCACCAGGTGACACGGGGCCTTGTACCCCTAGCCATCTGCATCCACCCGCTCCTCTACATGGCTGTGGTGCCCAGCCTGGACTGCTGCCGCCAATGCTGCGGGCAGGGACAGACCCCAAGGAACACCACGTGCTCCAGCCAAGCCCTGCCCCTCAACGCCACAGCCACCCCTCAAACCTCAGGGCTCCAGTCCCCCGAGCTGAGCGTGTGACCCGGCCCATCTTCACCCCCCTCCTCATCACAAGACGCTGGAACCCAGCAGCAGAGAGCAGGCCCCCAGCACTGAGCCCCCCAACAGGCCAGGAGCCCCCACTTCCTCCCCGCGCAAAGGCCTCCAGTGGACCAGGGGGCACCCACGCCAGAGCTGCAGGAGCTTCCATTCACAGCACTAACCCTGGGCAGGGCCACTGAGCAAACCCAAGATGGCGGGGTGGGGCTGGGGGGCTCAGCCCCCCAGCCCCAGCCCCACCCACAACAGTGTGCTTGACATCAGGGAATAAATGGACCAGCACAAGGCTAAAGACTAGAGACTTTTTATTGCCCTGAAGCCCTCTGCTCCACGAGGCTGCCTTCTGTCCCTGAAGGGTCCCGGGGCCGGGGGCTGAGCAACAACAGCGGCAGCTGGCTTAATTGGTTGATGGCCTAGAAAGGGAAGCAGGAGGTGGGTGAGGATGGCAAGTGAGGGGGCTCGAGACCCTTCAGGGAGACCCAGGACCACCACCCATCTTACATACACAACACGGACTCAATGGCGAGGAGGGGCAACGGGGCACGGAGCACTCCCGGGGCCAGACAGGCCTTGGGGCGTGGGGCCCTCCATGAGAAGCACAGGACAGCCAAAGACCCACAGCCTGGGACATCCCTGGTGAGGCCCCCAGTCAGCCCAAGCATCAGCTATGATGCCATGAGGGGCGGCGGAGGGCAGAGGTCTTACTTGGCCCACTCGACGTTGAGGATGAGGTGGTCGTAGCCAAAGCCAGATACCCCGGCGATGGCACGTGCAGCGTCCTCGCGGCGATGGAAGCTGATGAAGGCAAAGCCCTGGGGGAGGGAGTGGGAGTCAGGGACAACGCTCGGGACACAGTTGGGAGTCAGGACCCCACCCTGCCCCCACGGCCTCTGGCCCACCTTGGACTGGCCGGTGGTCTTGTCCTTTGCCAGGTAGATGCGGGAGATGGAGCCAAAGGGCCGGAAGAGCTCCTGCAGGTCGGTCTCACGAGTGTCCTCAGACAGGTTGGTGACACGGATGGTGGCATTGTCATCAGCTGGGCAGGCAAGGAGAGGCGTCGGTGAGGGGCTGGCCCCACCAGTGGGATAATCATAGGGTACAAAGGGTGCCCGCCCACACATCAGCCCAGCGTCGGGGTGTCCTCCCCGCCTCACCTCTGCGGTTGGGCTGCATGGACTCCCCGCGGCGGCTGGCCCCGTCGCGCAGGCTCGGAGGCACGTACTTCCCAGTCTTGTTTTGAGTGGCCTGCACAGGCTCCAGCTCTGGGGACCAAAAGCAAGGTTAGGTCAAGCCTCCCCTGGCACAGGCCTGGCCCAGAACGCTAGCCACTCCGGCCATGATCCAGCCCCAAGCACCCTCTCTCTCAAACCACAGGCATCTGGGGGATCTCTTCAAGGGCTAAAGGTATTAAAAGGACTAAAAGGACTTAAAGGTCACATCCAGTAACCTGACCCACCCACATGCCCTGCCTGCTAGCAGCACAGGAAGAGCGAGAGAACCCACAATGAGAAAAAGCCCAGCCTCACACACACCCCAAGTCGGTACACAGGGTAGCAACAGCCCCCAGGTTCCTGTCCCGGGGACAGGTGACAAGTGGCTGCGCACACGAGTCACAAGTATAGAACTCCAGTGTGTGTGTGTCTGTGTGTGTGTGTGTCTGTGGCAATTTCTGTGCTCCACTCCCACTCCTTCCCCCAACCCCCAAGCCTGCCAGCAGTATCCCAAGGTCCTGGCACCTCCGGGGAGCTTCTCCTTCTCGCCAGTGGACAGGCCCAGCTGTTCGGCCAGCTCCTTCTGCATGGGCCCCAGCGTGTCCTTGTAGGGGCAGCGGGTGGTCCAGTGGTCGCCCTTGCAGATTCGGCAGGACACTATCTTCTGGCCCTTGAGCTTGTTCATTGGGTCCTCCTCTTCCTGGCAGTTCAGATCCTGGCAGGGCAGGTGGGGGCAGTTCAGACGGAGCAGCTGCTCCCCTGCTGCCTCCAGTAACACCCTGGCCACTGGCTCCCCCTGCCAGCCACCCCACTTACCTCTTTGCTGGTGATGAATGTCATGGATACATCATCGCTGACTGTGGTGGTGGCTACGTTGGGCCCCGGTGGGTCAAATTCTGAGTTCCCAAACTTCTTCCAGTTCTGAGCTCAAGGCAGGATGGGGGACAGGTTAGGGCATGGACAAGTGGGACCCCCTCCATTTGCACCCTAGACTTAACAAGAGCCACCTTGAGGGTGGGTGGGTCTTGAACCCTATTCACCGCCCTCAAATGCTCCTTGGAGAAGCGATGACGACAGTTTCTATTCCCTGAGGGCATGCCAGGCCCCAGCTTCAGGCCAGCTCCAGGAGTAGGGGCAGCTCTCGGCCTCATGTTACAGATGAGAAAACTGAAGCTCAGGGGTAAACAGGCCCAGAGCCAACAACCCTTGGCAGGGGCTGTGCAGGTAACAGACCAGCTTCCATGGAGTGATACTCAGGGGTGTGCAGGATCACCCAGATTTCCAGGGGCCTTGAGCTCCTTAAACAACCTGCACCTCAGCATCCTCCCCTATAAGGGACCACAATGCTCCCCACACTTCCCTGGAATGCTAGGGGGACTGAATGAGAAAATACTTCCCACGAAGCACCTGGGTCTAACACAGAGTATGAAGCTAATTGTGCGAGATGTATTTACTGCCATCACCTCCGCTGCTACGACCATCTCACAGGAGGGCTTGGCTCTGCTCCTCCCAGGTGACAAGCCAGGAGAATTAAGAACCAGTCCCTCCACTCCCACTCCTGCACCTGCTGGACTTTTCAGGGCCCCCACGGACTGCACACAGGCCTCAGTTCTGCTCCAACAAAACAGGTACACACAGGGGACTTCCCCGGTGGCCCAGTGGTTAAGACTCTGCACTCCCAATGCAAGAGGCATGGGTTCAAGCCTTGCTCGGAGAACTAAGATCCCACATGCTGTGTGTTGCAACCAAAAAATTAAAAAAAAAAAAAAAAAAAGCCTTAGTCTCTCAATCATGTCCAACTTTTTGCGACCCTATGGACTGTAGCCCACCAGGCTCCTCTGTCCATGGAATTCTCCAGGCAAGAACACTGGAGTGGGTAGTCATCCCCTTCTCCAGGATATCGTCCTGATCCAGGGATGAACCAGCATCTCCTGCATTGCAGGCAGATTCTTTACCACTGAGCCACCAGGGAATTAACAAACAGTTAAACCCCATTTCTAAAAATGAAGGCAATACGGAAAAGAACTCCTATTTTTTCTCTGAGTCAGCCCTGGAGGAACCCCCAAGATAGGGAGAAGAGTCTTACCTTCCTCCTTGCCACAGCCTTTGAGGCCTTCCGGGTCTCAATTCTGAAGGTGCGGACAATCTGTGGATAGGAGGGGAAAGGTTTGGGCCTTCTGCTCCTCAAGGTTCCTAGAAGATCTTCCTCATCAAGACATCCAACACACCACTCTCTCCTAGTCCAAGTGCCCCTCAAGCAAAGGGCTCCCACCTCTTACCCAGCCTCACCTTGAACTTCTTGCCATCCTCATCTATCTTATACTCCGTCACTGTTTTGATGTTTCCATTGATGACCTCCTTGGGAGGTGGCAGTGGAGCTGGGAGAGGGTAAGAGACAAAGGAACTGAGCCCTGGGTAATAGGGACCAGAGGAAGGAGGCTGGGGAGAGAGACGGCCCAGGGCTGGAGTGAAGTCGGGCACTCACCTCCCGGCAATAGCTCAGGCTCTGGACTGGTATCCCCAGTGGCCAGGGGTATCCCCTTGAGGAGCTCGCTGGTGACACATTTGTCTGTGACAGGGAGTGGAGGGAGCAGGGGTCAGCTGGGGAGGTGGGGGTGGGCAGGGACAGAAACTCCCAAGCTGAAATCAAGGGACCTATGGGATGATGCCTGCACCAGGAGCTGAGAAAGGTGGGACCAAGGGCGGAGGACTGGCCAGAAAGCGTCTCGGGATAGCCATCCGGGGAGACGGAGCTGGCCCGTAGCAACTTCCAGCAATGAGAAGGGGAAGGGGATCCCTGGCCTGAGGGCCTGAGGGCAGGGGAGGGCCATAGGCATGCGGGCAATAGTATTAATACAAAGGCAGGAGTGTGGCTGTTAAACAATTTCCGGCCGGGAGTCGGGAAGCAGAAGCGCTGGCATCAAGGACTTGGGCGGTGGCACGGCAGAAGACGGGCTGGCTGGTGAACATATGGAGCTGGAGACAGGCGGGCCCAGATGAGAGTGGCGCGGGGCAGGGGCTGGCCGTGAGGGGAGATGCGGGGTCTGACGGCGGTGCCAGGGTGGAGGATCAGCGCAGGCAGCAGTGACGGCCTGGGGGCGGCGGGGGGAGGCCGGGCTGCGGTGATCCGAGGCGACAAGGTAGACTCACCGTCCTCTCCTTCCTCTTCCACCTGGTCCGCCCAACTGGGCTTCGAACTGCGCGGACAAGTTTGTCAAAAGGAGGGATGAGCGAGGCGAGGCCCGGCTCCCGCGGCCTCGACGCACCCAGGCTCCATATTAACTCCTAGGACCGCCCCCCACCCCCGGCCTGCCTCCCAAACACCCTCCACGACCCCTGACTCACTCAAAGTCTCCGGTCGGCATCGCAAAATCTCCACGCAGCCCAACTCTGGGCCAAAGACCGGAAGTAAGAGGTGAACGAGACATCCGGTTCCGCTGCCTAGAGCAGCCGTAGCACTCCACAGCGCCCCCTACGGACGGAGGTAGAAGCCGGCTGTGTGAGAGGCTGGGCCCTGGTATCTTACTATGATGGTAAAGCGTCTGTCTACAATGCAGGAGACCCGGGTTCGATCCCTGGCTTGGGAAGATCCCCTGGAGAAGGAAATGTCAATCCACTCCAGGACTATTGCCTGGAAAATCCCATGGACAGAAGAGCCTAGTAGGCTACAGTCCATGGGGTCGCAAAGAGTCGGACACGACTGAGCGACTTCACTTCAGAGGCTCGGCTCATTTACCTTAAAATCTTATTTATTTATTTATTTGGCTGCGCTGGGTCTTAGTTGCGGCATGTGGGATCTAGTTCCTGGACCAGGAGCACCTGTATTGAGATCACTGAGTCTTAATCACCGGACCTTTTACCTTTAAAAAAAAATTAAAAATAATAACAATAAAGCTCAAGTATATAGCTCTGACTGTTTGCAGGAGCTGTGAGGAGGAAATTATCGCTTCTATTTTTCAGCTGAAAAAACCAAAACTGGTCTTCCTTGTCTGTAAAGAACTTTCCTGATTCAAATGATCAAGATATCAAGTCACCCCCTAACTATTCTCCCTCCTTGAGTAACTTCCCCCCCTCCCACCCCCGCACGGTGAGGCTTGCAGGATCTTAATTCCCTAACCAGGTATCAGACCTGGGCCCTGCAGTGGAAGTGCAGAGTCTTAACCACTGGACCACCAGGGAATTCCTAGGAACATTCCTGGCTCCCTGATATAATCTCTTCCATTTTCTTTAATTTATTGCTTATTGTCCAGCTTTCCCTCTACTGCATACATTCTCAGTGGGAGTGATATGACTCCCAAGGGGACCAAAATTAATTGTTCTGTGGAAAAAAACAAAAAACAAAAAAAACTTGGAGATGACAGTGACTTGTAGCCTCCAAAGCCAACCCTCCCAGACAAAATCTTATTCCTAAACATTTAATTTCTATTGTTAGGGAGAAATTAAATGTAATTAGATTAACATTGATTTACATTGAAGATAATTCCATTTTTCTCCTTTAGAGGGATGATAATGAAAAAAATGGTAAAAACTGCTGCAGACTTCTACAGAAACACATTTGCCTGCTTTGTTCACTTCTGGGTCCCCAGCACCCTCAGAGTGTCTACACTTGATAAGTGCTCAATTCGTGGGTATTTGGAACTGATAGGAACCAGATTATAAAGGACTTTAGAATCTAGACTAAAGATCATAGTCTCTCTCTATATATATAATATATATACATGTGTATATATAATATATATAAGGTTTAAAAAAATATTTATTTTTATTTATTTGGCTGCATAGAGTCTTAGTTGTGGCACATGGGAACTAGTTCCCTGACCAGGGATCAAACCCAGTACCCCTGTATCTTGAGCACAGAGTTTTAGCCACTGGACCACCAGGGAATTCCCAGCATAGGCTCTTTATCCTGCAGGCTGTGGGGTGTGGGTGAGGCACTGACATGTTCTGAATGGTGACCCAATGCGACCAGATTTTCTTGTGAGAAAGATTATTCTGAAAGCCTGTAGAGGATAGGGTGGAAAAGAATAAATTAGCAGGAGACCAGGAAGGAGGCTGGGAAAATAAGTAAATAAAGAGGGTGGTTGGGAATTCCTGGTGGTCCAGAGGGCACCAGAGGATGAGATGGTTAGACAGCATCACTGACTCAGTAGACATGAATCTGAGCAAACTCTGAGAGACAGTGCAGGACAGGGAAGCTTGGCATGCTGCAGTCCATGGGGCTACAAAGAGTCGGACAAGGCTCAGCAACTGGACAACAGTAACAATCAGTGGTTAGGACCTCACACTTCTATTGTAGGGGTCATGGGTAACTAGGACTGCAAGCTGTGAGGCACCGCCGAAAAAAAAAAAAGAAGGCAGTCTGACAACAGATGAAACTATTATAAAGTTTCTACAAAGGGTCAATAAACATTTGTGCAAACTCACTCAAGTTTACTTCAAGAAATGCAAAATCCAAACAATGAATGTTGCAGTTGGGCAAAACTGTAAAAATCTGATATTACTCAATGGTAGCAAAGATACAGAGAAAAAGACACTCTGGTACTTTGTTAGTGAGATTATCCAAACTCTTCAGATGGCATATGGATGATATCTACTAAAACTTAAATACACATAGGTGTTTTCCTTTGAGCCAGTTGACAATTCAACCTGTGAGGAAAACCTGGGAATGCATGTAAAGATGTGAGAACAAGCTATCCGAGCAGTACTATTCATGATAGCAAAAACCGGAAATCCCTATCTGCCCATTAACAGCAGCTGGTTAAATAGATGAAGACCTGTTATGCTGCTGGGACTTCCCTGGTGGCCCAGCGGCTAAGACTCAGAGCTCCTGACGCAGGGGCCCTGGGTTTGATCCCTGGTCAGGGAAGATCTGGCATGCTGCAACTAAGACCTTGGTGTAGCCAAATAAATAAATATTAAAAGAAAAAAAGACATGCTATGCTGTCATCTATTAAATGCTATTCAGTCCTTAAGGAAGTAGATCTAGTTGAGGTCATGTTAAAAATACATCCAAGAAAAGGAGATGAAGCAAGGTATAAAATGGCATATGCTATAGGAACCAATTTTTGCACATCTTTAATAATAGTAGATAGATACATAGATACATTCAAGCTATTTTAGGAACAGAATTATCAAATTGTTGCTGAGAGAATACTTTGAAAGGAAGCCATCAGGAAAGAGAAGCTTATTTTTAAACTTCTGTTTTACTTAAAATTTTTACCATCTGATTTTTTTGGTTTAAATATAAACATATACATAAACTATAAAATTATATTTTTCATATTAATATATAGCACACATCCTATGTTATACATGCGAGATGTATATATATATATATATTTTTTTTTAATATATTTATAAATCTCTTTTTTTGTGTTTACTTACTTGGCTGCACCGTGTCTTGGTCGCATGTGGGATCTTTAGTTGCAGCATGCAAACTCTTAGTTGCAGCATGTGGGGTCTAGTTCCCAGACCAGGGATTGAACCGGGCCCCTTCCCCAACCCCCTGCATTGCTAACTTGAAGTCTTGGCCATGGACCACCAGGGAAGTCCTTTTAACATGTTTTTCATATTCATAAATTTGCATGTCCTCTTCTAGAAGGGGCCTAAGGAAATATACATCCAAGTGCACTAAACTGGCTATAAGAAGGCATCCAGTGCAATGTGGTTTAAAGGGTTGGAACTGAAAACAGCACAACTGTCATGACTAAGGGATTAGTTAAATATTGCCCAACGAGCTTCACCCCTGTTAGAGAAAACTGTGCCCATTTCTGGCTACCCAAAAGGACCTTAACCACTAAACACTGATGCTTCTGGGTGTTTCGACGTGGCCTCATCTTTACAGGCATACTTTGTTTCATGGCACTTTATAGATTTCCTACCAACTGAAGGTTTGTGGGAACCCTGCATGGTCAGATGAGCTTATTTAGCATTTTTAGCAGTAAAGTGTTATTAAATTCAAAGTTTTTATTTTCCTAGACATAATACTATTGTGCCCTTTAAATAGACTACATAGGGCTTCCCAGGTGGTGCTTGTGGTAAAGAATCCAACTGCCAATGCAGGAGATGTAAGAGATGTGGGTTTGATCCCTGAGTCGGAAAGATTCCCTGGAGAAGAAAACGGCAACCCACTCCAGTATTCTTGCCTGTAGAACGCCATGGACAGAGGAGCCTAGTGGGCTACAGTCCACAGGGTCACAAAGAGTTGGATGCCACTGAGCACATACACACGTATACACATAGTGTAAACATGACTTAAAAATATTATTTTATTTATTTTGGGCTGCGCTGGGTCTTCACTGCTGTGAGGGCTTTCTCTAGTTGCGGCCAAAGGGGTTTCTCCTGGGGTGGCTCCCCTGTTGCACAGCAGGATCTTTCGAGCACAAGCTCAGTAGTTGTGGCCCACAGGCTTAGTTGCCCCACAGCGTGTGGAATCTTCCTGGACCAGGGATGGAACCCCTGTTCTCTGCACTGGCGGTCTCCCTTGTGGCTCAGCTGGTGAAGAATCCGTCTGCAA
This sequence comes from Oreotragus oreotragus, assembly GCA_006410675.1. Classification (NCBI taxonomy): domain Eukaryota; kingdom Metazoa; phylum Chordata; class Mammalia; order Artiodactyla; family Bovidae; genus Oreotragus; species Oreotragus oreotragus. The sequence goes on from SJYX01015878.1 coordinate 44,124, forward strand.
TGTGGGAGACCTGGCTTCAGTCACTGGGTTGGGAAGATCCCCTGGAGAAGGGAAAGGCTACCCAGTCCAGTATTCTGGCCTGGAGAATTCCATGGACTGTACTGGAGTCTCAAAGAGTCAGACATGAGTGAGCGACTTTCACTTCACTTCCCTGCGCCGGCAGGCAGACTCTTAACCACTGGACCGCCAGGGACGTCCAAACATGACTCTTATTCATTTTTAAAATGAATTTATTTTTGGCTGTGTTGGGTCTTTGCTGCTGCTTGGGCTTCCCTCTAAGTGGAGAGCAGGGGTTTCCCCCTCGTTGCAGTGCCCAAGCGTCTTCTTGCAGCGGCTTCTCTTGTTGCGGAGTACAAGCTCTAGGGCTCCATGGCTTCGGTAGTAGTGGCCCCCAGGCTCCAGGGCACAAACTTAATTGTTGTGGCACATAGTTGCTCTGCAGCACGGGGGATCTTCCTGGATCAGGGATTGAATCCGTGTCTCCTGCATTGGCGGGCAGACTCTTTACCACTAAGCCATCAAGGAATCCCCCAAACCTGAGTTTTATATGCCCTAGAAAGCAAAAAAAAATAAAAAGAAAAAATTGTGACTCATGATATTTTCTTTATCGATTAATTTCAATATTTGCTTTACTGCAGTGGTTTACACGGAGAAGGTGCTGCCACCCCACTCCAGTACTCTTGCCTGGAAAATCCCATGGATGGAGGAGCCTGGTGGGCTGCAGTCCATGGGGTCGCTAAGAGGCAGGCACGACTGAGCGACTTCCCTTTCACTTTTCACTTTCGTACATTGGCGGAGGAAATGGCATAGTCCAGTATTCTGGCCTGGAGAATTCCATGGACTGTACTGGAGTCTCAAAGAGTCAGACATGAGTGAGCGACTTTCACTTCACTTCCCTGCGCCGGCAGGCAGACTCTTAACCACTGGACCGCCAGGGACGTCCAAACATGACTCTTATTCATTTTTAAAATGAATTTATTTTTGGCTGTGTTGGGTCTTTGCTGCTGCTTGGGCTTCCCTCCAAGTGGAGAGCAGGGGTTTCCCCCTCGTTGCAGTGCCCAAGCGTCTTCTTGCAGCGGCTTCTCTTGTTGCGGAGTACAAGCTCTAGGGCTCCATGGCTTCGGTAGTAGTGGCCCCCAGGCTCCAGGGCACAAACTTAATTGTTGTGGCACATAGTTGCTCTGCAGCACGGGGGATCTTCCTGGATCAGGGATTGAATCCGTGTCTCCTGCATTGGCGGGCAGACTCTTTACCACTAAGCCATCAAGGAATCCCCCAAACCTGAGTTTTATATGCCCTAGAAAGCAAAAAAAATAAAAAATAAAAAATTGTGACTCATGATATTTTCTTTATCGATTAATTTCAATATTTGCTTTACTGCAGTGGTTTACACGGAGAAGGTGCTGCCACCCCACTCCAGTACTCTTGCCTGGAAAATCCCATGGATGGAGGAGCCTGGTGGGCTGCAGTCCATGGGGTCGCTAAGAGGCAGGCACGACTGAGCGACTTCCCTTTCACTTTTCACTTTCGTACATTGGCGGAGGAAATGGCAACCCACTCCAGTGTTCTTGCCTGGAGAATCCCAGGGATGGCGGAGCCTGGTGGGCTGCCGTCTGTGGGGTCGCAGAGTCGGACACGACTGAAGTGGCTTAGCAGCAGCAGCAGCAGCAGCAGCAGCAGTGGTTTACAACTAGACCTGCAACTTCTCCGAGCTTTGCTTGTACTTCCACTGCAGCATTCTTTCTGTATGGAATACAATTTTCTTTTTAGTTCTCTATTTATTTATTTATGTGGTGGCTACACCACACATCATGTGCGACCTTACTTCCCTAATTAAGAATTGAACTTGCACCCGCTTCAGTGGAAGCACAGAGTTTTAACCACTGGACTGCCAGGGAAGTGCCTGGAAAACTTTTTCTTAAACACTGAACATGTATTTTTTTTTCAAATCAGGTATTTTCTAAGGGATAATAAAAGGGAGCCAAGGGAAGCATAGGACAGTGGGGAGAAGCCTGAGTCCAAGGTTGGCTGGAAAAGAAGTCCCTGAGCCATTACTTTGCCAACTAAGGTCCATCTAGTCAAGGCTATGGTTTTTCCTGTGGTCATGTATGGATGTGAGAGTTGGACTGTGAAGGAAGCTGAGCGCCAAAGAATTGATGCTTTTGAACTGTGGTGTTGGAGAAGACTCTTGAGAGTCCCTTGGACTGCAAGGAGATCCAACCAGTCCATTCGGAAGGAGATCAACCCTGGGATTTCTTTGGAAGGAATGATGCTAAAGCTGAAACTCCAGTACTTTGGCCACCTCATGCGAAGAGTTGACTCATTGGAAAAGACTCTGATGCTGGGAGGGATTGGGGGCAGGAGGAGAAGAGGATGACAGAGGATGAGATGGCTGGATGGCATCACTGACTCGATGGACGCGAGTCTGGGTGAACTCCGGGAGTTGGTGATGGACAGGGAGACCTGTGTGCTGTGATTCATGGGGTCACGGAGAGTCAGACACGACTGAGCGACTGAACTGAACTGAACTGAGCCATTCTTTTGGTCCTTTATCACCACACCAACATCCTTTCCACATCCAGAGACTCCACAGGACAGCAGCCAAGATAAGAGCCGGACTTCCCTAGGGGTCCAGTGGGAAAGAACCTGCCCACCAGTGCAGGGGACAGGGGCTTGATCCCTGGTCTGGGAAGATCCCACATGCGTGGAACACTAAACTCCTATGCTACTACTGAGCCTGCGCACCTGGAGCTTGGGAGCCGCAACTGCTGAAGCCCTCCCATGGCTGGAACCTGTACCCCACGAGAGAAGCCACTGCAATGAGCGCCCCCTGCTCACAATTAGAGAAAAGCCCGAACGCAGCAGTGAAGACCCAGTGCAGCCCAAAATAAAAGTAATTTAAAAAAAAAAAAANAGCCTGCGCACCTGGAGCTTGGGAGCCGCAACTGCTGAAGCCCTCCCATGGCTGGAACCTGTACCCCACGAGAGAAGCCACTGCAATGAGCGCCCCCTGCTCACAATTAGAGAAAAGCCCGAACGCAGCAGTGAAGACCCAGTGCAGCCCAAAATAAAAGTAATTTTAAAAAAAAAAAAGACAAGAGCAGAAGGAACTCTACAGAGGGCATCAGGAGGGGAGTGTGGACACTCGGGGTGTGGCACCGGTCGGAAACTTGGCAGCAGTTTCAAGGGACTCACTGGTGCTCACAGGTGGAATTCCACTTCTTGGTATTCTTCAAAAACACCAGAAACACACATCACAAAAGGTCACATGTTAGGACATGCACAGGAACTTTCCTAGCAGATTTATTCACAATGGCCCAAATTGGGAATCATTTGAATTTGTTTCTGCCGTAACAAAATACCACAGACTGAACAGCTTATAAACAATGAAAATTTATTTTCTCGCCGTTCTGGAGGCTGGGAGTCTGCGATCAAAATGTCCTTCTGAGTCCTCTCTCCCTGGCTTGTGGATGGCTGTCTTCTCCCTGTGTCTTCACATGGTCCTTATAAGGACACCAGGCCTGTTGGCTTAGGGCCCACCCTAATGACCTCGTTTTATCTTAAAAAAATTTTTTTTAAAGATTCTACCCTCAAATATATACACATTCTGAGGTTCTGGGGGTTATTCAACATATGAATTTTGTGAGAGACACAATGTAGGCCATAACAGAATTCAAAAATCCATCAGCAGAGGCATGGACCAACTGTCCCATCTCTACAATGGAGTACCATGTAGCAATAAAGGGAAGCAAGTGACTGATACAGTGACATGGATGCATGTCTCAGACACAAACGAATAGACACCATATGAGTCCACTGGTGTGAAATTCTCTAACAGGCGAAACTAACTCATAGTAACAAATCATCTGTGATCATCTCTTAATGGAGATGGAACCAGCTTGCAGTGCCAGGCAGGTGAAGGGAATTTTCTGCATCTTGATCTGGGCAGTTGATGATATAGGCAAATACACAAGTAGAAAGTCCAGCTATCCTTGGAAAAAAAAAAAAAAAGAGCCAGATCTTTAGAAAAAAATCCAGCTGCACATACAACATGTGTGCATTTTAGTAATAAAATCTAGAAAGGAACAAATTAAGAATCAGAGTCAGACCATCTCAATTCATTGTTGTTGTTTTTTTAATTATGTATTTGGCCAAGTGGAATTTTCTGTCTTTGTTGTGGCATGTGGGATCTAGTTCCCTGACCAGAGATCAAACCCGAGCTCCCTGCATTGGGAGTGTGGAGTCTTAGGCACTGGACCACCAGAGAAATCCCCAAGTTCTCTGCTTTATTTTGATTGTAGTATTTCTTACTTTTTAAAATCCCCTCGTTCTTTGTGGAGTTTGCCTGCTTTGTTCTTGACACAGTTGGGGATGATGGTCTGTGTGATTGCTGCATGCATGCCCAGCACTGGAACCAACAGTCAGTGGTAGATCAGCGGTTGTGTGATCCTTTGTGTCAGTTTTCAATTAGTAGTTGCAAATGATTGCATGTCAGTGTGGACACATTACATACGTGCGTGATCGTGGTCACTGTGGCAATGATGGGGTGTTAGAAAAGCTTCCTTGTGACACAGAAATGGGAAATAAGTACTGACCACTCGTTTCGGCCACTGTGGGGTTCAGTGTCGTCTTTTTTTCTATAGCTTACTTTTGTTTGAAAATTGCAAACGTGCTTGAGAAAAACAGGTTGCCAATAGATACGTGTAGTAGAATAGATGAATCTAATGTTTTTTAAAGATGCAGAGAATAACTGAGTTTAGGAACAGGTGGTAACGGTGGAAAACCCTGGACAGGAAGGAAACACAGCAACACTTTCATCATGGTTGCGTCTGAGGAAGGAGCAGGCGGGGAAGACAGAGTGTCTTCATCTGTGCTTTGAATACTTATTTCATTCAAAACGAAACAAAACAATCTGGACTTCCCCAGCGGTCCAGTGGTTAAGACTCCATCTTTCAATGCAGGGGATGTGGGTTCAATCCCTGATCAGGGAAATTAGGATCCCACATGCCATGGGGTGAAGTAAAAAAAAAACCAAAAACACAACTTGGCTGTTGTGGAGAACAGTATGATGGGCCCTCAAAAATGTAGAAATAGATGACTACAGAATAGAAATATGACCCAGCAATTCTACTTCTGGGTATATACAGAGAGGAGTTGAAAGTATGGCCTTGAACAGATGTTTGTACATCCACATTCATAGCAGCATGATTCACACTAGCCTGAAGGTGGAAGCAACCCTAGCGTCCATCGATGGATGAATGAATGAACAAAATGTGGTCCATCCATGTAGTGGAATATTATTCAGTTTTAAAAGGGAAGGAGCTTCTGGGAATTCCCTGGTGGTCCAGTGGTTAGGACTCTGGGCTCTCACTGCCGAGGGCCCAGGTTTATTCAGTACCTGGTCAGGAAACTAAAATTCTGCAAGCTGTCACGGGCATACACCTGGAGAGACCCGTAACTCCAAAAGATACATGCACCGTAATGTTCAGTGCAACACTATTTACAATAGCCAGGACATGGAAGAAACCTAAATGTCCAACAACAGAGGAATAGATAAAGATGTGGTACATATATGCAATGGAATACTACTCAGCCACAAAAAGGAATGAAGCAGTGCTATTTGCAGAGACGTGGATGGACCTAGAGACTGTCATATAGGGTGAAGCAAGTCAGAAAGAGAGAAATAAATATTGTACATAATGCTTGTGGAATCTGGAAAAATGGTACAGATGAATTTATTTGCTGAGCAGAAATAGAGATACAGATATAGAGGATAACTTAAGGATAGCAAGGCTAGAGGGTGGGAGATGGGAGACTGGACTTGACATATATACATTGCTGTATATAACAGACAAGTAATGAGGGCCTACTCGACAGCACAGAACAATGTTCTGTGGTGACCTAAGGGCCTCCCAGGTGGGGCTAGTGGCAAAGAGCCCGTCTGCGAATGCAGGAGACATAAGAGACGGGGCTTCGATCCCTGGGTTGGGAAGATCTCCTGGAGAAGGGATAGGCTACCTACCCACTTCAGTTTTCTTGGGCTTCCCTGGTGGCTCAGATGGTAAAGAACCTGCCTGCAATGCAGGAGACCTGGGTTCAATCCCTGGTTTGGGAAGATCCCATGGAGAAAGAAACCTACTCCACTATTCTGGCCTGGAGAATCCCATGGACAGAGGAGCCTGGCAGGCTAGAGTCCACGGGGTCGCAGAGAGTCGGACACGACTAAGCAACTTTCACAATACTACAATAAAAATTAAAATTTAAGAAAAGGTTCTGCAAGCCACAGGGCATGGCCAAAAAACCAAAACAAACAAAAGACCCAAAAAAAAAAAAAAAAAAAAAGAGGCAAGAACTGCATGATTTCATGCAGTACTGATTCCATGACTACAACTCCTATGCGGTCCCTAGAGTCAAATCCATAGACAGAAGGTAGACGGTGGCGGCTTGGGGCTGAGGTGGGGGAGGGATGGGGAGTTAGGGTGTTTTTTAAGTGAAGTGTAGTTGATTTACAGTATTGTTAATTTCCATTGTACAGCAAACGGAGTCAATTATACATGTATATATCCTTTTTCATATTCTTTTCCACTGTGGTTTATCACAGGCTTTTGAATATAGTTCCCTGTGCTACATAGCAGGACCTTGTTTATCCATCCTATATATAATCATTTGCATCTGCTGACCCCAGACTCCCAATCCATCCTTCCCCCAGCCTTCAGAATTGGTGTTTAATGGGGACAGAGTTTCAGTTTCACAAGATGAAGAGAGTTCTAGAGATGGATGGTACTGATGTAATTGCAGTGTGAAATTACTTAGTGCCGTTGAACTGCACACTTAAAAATGGTTAAGATGGAAAATTACATCATATGTATTTCACAATTAAAAAAATAAAAATGAACACGCACGCGCACCCTGAAACCAGTAAAAAACACAGCGACACTATTAGGATGGCATCTATGAAACAGAAAGTAACAAGTGTGGGCAAAGATGTCACGAGGTTTGAACATTTGTGTGTTGCTACCACAAATGTAAAAATGGTACAGTTGTTTTTTTTTTTTGCTGGTTCCTCAAAAAGTTAAACACAGAAGTACCCTGTGATCCAACAATTCTGTTCCAAGGTATATACTCCAGAAACTTGAAAGCGGGGATCCAGAGAGATACTTGTCATCAGTGTTTACTCCCAGTGTTATTCGAAATAGCCAGAAGGTGGAAGCAATGCAAATGTCCACTGACAGATTGAAGGACTAAATGTGTATACATACAAGGGAATATTATTCATCCTTAAAAAGGAAGTTCCAACCAGTGCTACAACATGGATGAACCCAGAGAGTGTTCTGCTGAGTGAAAGAAGTCAGATGCAGAAGGCTGACTATGATCCCATTTATATGATGCCTAGAATGGGGAAACTCAGGAAGTATAGGGTAGAGGTTACCAGGGGCTGGGCGGGGGGAGATGGGGAATGAGGGGTTATTATTTAGTGGCTGTGAAGTTTGGGATGATAAAAATGTTCTGGAAATACAGAGTGATTCTATTGAATGCCACTGAACTGTACACAGGGAGAAGGAAATGGCAACCCACTCCAGTGTTCTTGCCTGGAGAATCCTAGGGACGGGGGAGCCTGGTGGGCTACTGTCTATGGGGTCACACAGAGTCGGACACGACTGAATCGACTTAGCAGAACTGTACACAAACACACAAAAGGGTTAAAACCCCTCAAATCTCAGTCATGATTTTTGACAGAATAAATTAGATTATCAGTCGTTAAGTCATTTCCGACTGCAGCCCCATGGATTGCAGCATGCCAGGCTTCCCTGTCCTTCACTGTCTCCTGGAGCTTGCTCAAGCACATGTCCATTGAGTCAGTGATGCCATCCAACCATCTCATCCTCTGTCGTTCCCTTTTCCTCCTGCCTTCGATCTTTCAGAGCATCTAGGTCTTTTCTAATGAGTTGGGCTCTTCACATCAAGTGGCCTAAGTATTGGAGCTTCAGCTTCAGCATCAATCCCTCCAACACATACTCAGGGTTGATTTCCTTTAGGATTGACTGGTTTGATCTCCTTGCAGTCCCAGGGGTTCTCAAATCTTCTCCAGAATGATAGTTCGAAAGCATCAATTCTTTGGCGCTCAGCCTTCTTCATGGTCCAACTCTCACAGCTATATGACTACTGGAAAAAACCATAGCTTTGACTAGACGGACCTTTGTGACACAATGGAAGAGTCCATCCAAGGATGCTCAGCATGGTGCTGTTTAAAACAGCAGGAACTTGAAACATTTAATTACTATGTGGTAGATTAGTTGCTAAGTCATGAAGTCCTGTCCAACTCTTGCAGCCCCATGGACTGTAGTCTACCAGGCTCTTCTGTCCATGGGGATTCTCCACACAAGAACACCAGAGCGGGTGGCTCTGTCCTTCTTGAGGGGATCTTCCTCACCCAGGGATCAAACCTGAGCCTCCCGCATTGGCAGGCAGATTCTTTACTGCCTGAGCCACCAGGGAAGCCAGATTACTTATGAAGGAGCTGGATGGATTTTCCATAGTCTTGAGACTAAGGCACCTGTGACTGGCATGGCATGTTCCAGCAGAGGTGCCACCGAGTGCCCCCTGATCCACAGGGGCGGGGCAGGCGCTGCCTGACATCCTGCCAGTGGCCCTCTGGGGCGCCTGTGCTGGCGAGTGACCTTTCTCTGGCTGCTTCTGCTCCACTGTCATTTTATGCAGGTCTTTCCCAAAGAGGAGCCAAGAGAAGGCTTGTTCCTCCTAGAATTCAGTACCATTGAGTCAGGCTGAAAACGTGGGAAGTCCACCTAACAGATTCTTAAGCAAATAAAGGGTCTGTCTGGGGGTGGCAGGCCAGGGCTCCAAGTGATGCTTCTCTTCTTGTGCCACCATCCGTTTTGTGGGGCTTCTGGCCTCATGGTCACAAGACAGCTGCTACACTGCCAGGCATCACAGCCCACTCCAGACCAAAGAGATACAAAGCCACAAGGAAGGCCAACTAAGACTTCCTGGGGACTTCCCTAGTGGTCCAGTGGTTAAGACGTCATGCTCCCAATGCAGGTGGCATGGGTTCAATCCCTGGCTGGCGAATTAAGATCCTGCATGCTTCACAGTGTAGCCAAAAAATAAACAAATAAAAGGCTTTCCTGGAAACACCACCAGCAAGTTCTACTTGCATGCTATTGGCCAGCACTGAGTCACAATCTCTACCCCAAACACACATGGAATGATCTAACTCCAGACGAACACCTCTGTGGGGTCACACTCGGCACTAAGGACCCCACTCTCATCCGGTCTCCGTGGAGAGGCAGCCGGAAGTCCCTCGTAAATTGTGAGTCGCCACCCAGGGTGATTTATAGGAGAGATTTATTTGAAGAAATATTACAACATATAAAAACTACATAAAGTCTTAATTTCCACTTCATATAGTGGTAAATTTGATATAATGCGTAATAAAAAACTTTTAAAATCCAGAATGGACAAAGTACTACACAGTTTGATCACTAAGTCAAATTAGCCGATAGGCAAATCTCACTGAAGAGCTTCATGTCAGCCAAGGCCACAAACACCGCATACGACACACCTGAACTGACTGATTGACATGTGAAAATACAACAATATCAGTGCACGCTGGGGATCTCTGGTGGCAGAAACATGGGTGACAGGAGGAGAGAACTAGTCCTTGGCAGCCTCCTCCTTGATTTTAGCTGAAGGGAAATAAAAGGGAGAGTCACTGCAGGGAACCTATGTTACAGTAAGCAACAGACAAGTATGACAGGTACATTAATCGGGAGCTATGTTAACACCCAGGTGTCGATGTTACAGGATGACCAGGTAAGAACCTGTGGCAGCTCTGTATCAACATTCAGAGACTGAGCCCTGCTCAGGTGTCCCTAAAGGCTTCTAGACGGCCTGGGTTAGCGTCCACGATGGGCCCAGTCGAGCCGGACTCTGCCACAGGACAGAACCGGGCCCCAGTGCCTGTCCACTTACCCACCCCGCTGCCTGCTCAGTCTCACAGCAACCCTGAGAGAGACGCGAGGCCACTGGGTGAGTTGCCCCAGTCCCAGAGCCTAACGTCACACCCTTGCCAAGTCCACCCCCACCATACCTGAGGTGCTCTCACGCGCTTTGGCCAACATGCAGCGCTTGATCTCCAAGCCGATGGCTTTGGCCAGTGGCGGCGGCACAGCATTACCCACCTGCAGGAAGGAAGGAGGGTGACACCTGGTTTGGCACGGCCAGAGTCAGCACCAGCCTCCACTCAGACCCGGGCACTGGGTCCCTGGCCTCAGGCTCACAGGGTCCTCCAAAGCCCTTCCACTGGACCCTCCTCCCACCCCAAACACTGATGGGTCAAGAATCAGCCAGAGAAAGGGGATTTAAAGCGCTTTAGAAAATCTTAGAATCCAGATACAGAAGCCATCAGGGCTCCCTTTCTGGCTGAAAGTTGATACTCCGGGAAAACAGCATGTTGCGGGGGGTGAGGGTGGTGTGAAATGGGAAGGTCTCGCTGTAACCCCAGCCATGCACCTGCATTACTTGGATGTACCTTAATTAAGTGCCAAACCTAGTACTCAGAAACAGGAAGAAATATTGGTTCATTTCGACGCTCAGCGACAACAGTGGATGTGTACCACCACACACTTAGCCTGCTCTGTGTGATGTGCTGGAAGTTTCCTTTGGGCTAAACCTCCTTCAGCTGTCAATAGCAACCACACGCTTAGTGATTCCGCCTGACCCATGAGGACCTGAGGCCCCAGGGATGGCTGGCTACCCCTTTCTTAACATCACCCTCCTGGGAATACTGAGGCCTGCTAGTTAACCAGCTGTGGGGGTTCAGCGTCCCCTCAGAAGTGACCGTGTGAGCCGAGCTCCCCACAGACCCAGCCCACCCTCGTCTCCCTCTTGCCGGGTCTGCTTCGTGGGAGCTGTCAGCCAGCCCGGCCTCAGCGTCCATCCACTGACCTGCCGGTGCTTGTCCAGGACGTTGCCGAACAGCCGATAGGTGTCAGGGAAGCCCTGGGAGCGGGCACACTCCCGGACGCTCACCACTCGGTGCTGCTCGGGGTGGAGCACGCGGCCCTGGGGGCGAGAAGCATGGTGGGGGAGGGTGTGAGAGGCAAGCACCTACGACCGTGCCACAGGAAGCCCACGCTGGCCCTGGCCAGCGAGTCCGTCCCCACCAGGCCCGAGGGGCCCGCAGACCTACCTGCTTGCCCATGGGCTCAGGGTTGGTGACAGTTGTGCTGAAGAAGCCGTCCCACTCGAGACGCCCGTAGAGGCCGGCCCAGTGGTTGTGCCTGTTCCCAGTGTGGGGTAGGCACCAGGGGATAAGGGTGTTGAACTGTCGGGCCGCAGGCTCACAGGGCTTGCCTGCAGGGAGATAGGGCTGTGATGGGGCCGTGGGGGAGGACAGTCCACTGGGTGGAGCCTCCCCATAAGCCCTGCTTTCAGCAGCCTTTATTTAGAGCAGGGACACCCAGGTCTGGTGGGTCTGTACCCAGCTCAGGGCCGCTGGGCTCCTGAGCCCCTGCACCTCCTGCTGAGAAAGCCTGAGACCGTGCCTCCTCCCTTAGGCCCCCCACATGGCTGCAGATCCTAAGGGGGCTGGAAGCTTCAAGCCAAGCAGGAGGAAGCCACGCCCGGAGGCCAGGGCACGGGGAGGGGCTGCCCCACCTTCCACACAGGAGCAGACGCCGCGGAGGGCGCCGGCGCTGCTGCAGCCGTTCTTCTTGTCGTGGTAGTTGTACCGCAGCTTCCGGGCCAGGGTGCCATCAGAGAGCCGCACCTCAATGTTGGGCAGGTCACGCCAGTCCGAGCCCGGGGCCAGGGGGATGTGCCGCATGCGGGCAGCCACCAAGGCGCTCATGTCCTGGAGGAGCACAGCAGGCCCGGCTGTCGCCCAGCTGGGGGAGCACCCAAGCAGATGCCATGGGGGCTGGGTGCTGTCATGGTGGGCACTGGGCTTGCTGGCGGCGACTAGGACCCCCCAGGTGCTTGTATCCCACTGGGGGAGACTGACAGTTACCCCAGTGCACAGCCGGGAGTCATACACGTGCATTGACAACTCCAGAGCGGGGATGTGGGATAAGGGAGGATGGGTGAAGGGGCGGCTTCAGGCAAGTGCAGGCAGGGTTTGGGAGGAGCTGGCGTGGCACAGGTGGAGCCAGAGGCGGGAGCCCTGGGGTCTCCCAGAGAACAGGGGTGGTGAGAGACGCAGTGGGAAACAGTGGCGTTCCAGACCTATTTAGGAAGAGTGTAAACTCTTCCTAGAGTATAAGGTCTTACTAGACCTACAGAGTAGGTCTTATTACAGAGTAACAAGCTCTGATGAGCAGCCCACGACCAAGTACTACGGTGGGGGAGGGTGGTGGTGGTGAGAGGGTGGGTAAGAGAAGCAGGAGGTGGTGAGGCTGAGGGCCGGCTGAGATAACGCTGATCTAGGGGTGAGCGGTCGAGAGCAGGAGTGGAAGGGGAGGGGCGGACATCAGCACCTCCAGCCCAGGCTGGGCTCTACCCGCAGCTCTGTCCCCAACAGGCAGCTGCAGGAAGGCCTGCTCTGGTCACCTTGCAAATATGATCCCTGAGGATGGGCTGGTACTGTTTCCAGACCTATTTAGGAAGAGTGTAAACTCTTCCTAGAGTATAAGGTCTTACTAGACCTACAGAGTAGGTCTTATTACAGAGTAACAAGCTCTGATGAGCAGCCCACGACCAAGTACTACGGTGGGGGAGGGTGGTGGTGGTGAGAGGGTGGGTAAGAGAAGCAGGAGGTGGTGAGGCTGAGGGCCGGCTGAGATAACGCTGATCTAGGGGTGAGCGGTCGAGAGCAGGAGTGGAAGGGGAGGGGCGGACATCAGCACCTCCAGCCCAGGCTGGGCTCTACCCGCAGCTCTGTCCCCAACAGGCAGCTGCAGGAAGGCCTGCTCTGGTCACCTTGCAAATATGATCCCTGAGGATGGGCTGGTACTGCGAGCCCCGGAGCTGCCTCTGGAACCAGGACTGAGGCTCCCCGTTGTATGAGATCTCCAGTGCCGAGGCCCCATTCCGGATCTCAGGGAGGTCGGACATGGTGTCCCGCACGGTGATGGTTCGGAAGGGACCTGAGCTCAACCTGCAGCAACGCATGGAGGGCTGGCACCTCTGGGACACACAGCTACTGTTACCTGAGTCACACCTGCTATCCCCGACGACTGGCACTGTCTTCTCCAGAAAAGGGGACCTCGACTTGTGGTCAAAGGGCTACCCGAGGTCACCAAGGCAGCATTCTCCTCAGAGCCTGTGTAGAGCGTGGGCTCTGGCTGTGGCCCTGTGCTCAGGGCGCTTGGGCAGGACGAGCCCAGAGGTGCAGAGCGTTCTGAGGGCAGGCTGGACCCCGCACCACTGCTCCTCGCTGACACTCTCTCCAGGCCCGGGCCTTGTCACTGAGGTCCCCCGGCACCACCCTGCTCCCCCAAGCCTCACCGGCACCACGACCATGGGTGGGCAGAGCTCCTACCTGGTGATGTTGCTGACAAACTTCTTGTCGTCCACCACGACGCTCAGCTGGCAGGCCCGGGGCGCGAACACGTGCAACGGCTCCGGGAACAGAGGCAGTGGCTCCCCAGGGGCTGCGGCCAGGATGATGGCCCGCCTCCGAGTCTGGGCCACGCCGTACTGACCAGCCTGTGCAGGGAGGACCCGAGACGCACAGTCAGCAGGCACCCTGACTCACTGATCCGAGGGCTGGGGTCCATGGCATCTGACTCTGGGGAGCATCTGGCCGGTGTGAAGCTCACCCAGAGAGCCCTTAGTGAACCCACAGTGCTAGGGCCAAGTTGCTTCAGTCACGTCCGGATCTTTGCAATCTCATGGACTGCAGCCCACTCACATGGGGGTGCCGTGGTCTTAGCACTGGGGAGCAGAGCAGCCAGGGGAGACACCAGGAGCCGCGCCTCCCACCTGGCAGCCCGCAGTCACAGGGACAGAACACGGCCGTCAGCGAGGCTTGCTCGGTGAGGCTGAGACACCGTGGAGACCGACTGGCAGGGCTTGGGGCCGAGTGCCACCCTCTCCCCTCCACACGCTCGCTATTTTCCAGCCATCTCTCCCTCCTGTTTCAGCATTCGTTTCAGTTTTAGTTACGCCATCAGTTACTGAACAGGCACACACAGAGCAGTCTCTCTTCAGAAGAGGCCTCGTCCCCTCTGACCACCCCAAGGCCCTGTCGCTGCAGACACAGCCACTGAGAGCCCCCCGGAGTGTCACCATGCACACCCTCAAGGTGTTCATAAGCACGTCCGTTCACCCAGAGACTCGGCTGTTTAGTCTATAAAGCAGCTTGGTCTATGTGTGGCTCCTGACCCACCCTGTGTGGGAATCTAACTGCTACCTGGAGTTCCACAGCTGGGCACCCCTACACCCCATCAAGGGAAACGAGCTGGAAACGACGCAGCAAAGAGGTCTCTTGCACACGGCCCCTCAGGACTTGCTGGGGTCCTGGCTCTGAGCTCCTCCAGAATCTCAGTGCCAAAGGCTCCATAGTGCAGTGCGGCCCAGCATCTGCCTCCACCACACTATAGGTCATCACCCTACAGCCTGACCCGTTGAGGGGTTTGTTTTTAACTTTTGGCCACATTCAGCAGCATGTAGGATCTCAGTTCCCCACCAGGGATCAAAGCCATACCCCTTGTGTGGAAGCGCTGGGGAAGTCCCCTTTGGAGCTGTTTTCAGTTAGGGACAGTTTGTTGCAGCCCAGGGGTGGCTGCCCCCGTCTCTGGCCTCTGCATCTGCCCCCAACCTGGGCCCACCTGCAGCACGCCGAAGGTGCACTGGTAGCCCATGCGGACCAGGCAGCGCAGCGTCAGCTTCAAGACCATGGAGCGCTTGAAGGAGACGAAGTTTCGAACGTTCTCCAAGAGGAAGTAGCGGGGCCGGTAGTAGTCACAGTAGCTGTGGGGGACAGGAGTGACCGAGAGAGTCAGCCCCACGCCTGGAGAGAGCAAGGCGGCCTCCTTGGCCAGAAGTCACTCCCAACTGCTCTGACGCTTGTCAAGACACACCTGCTGGCTCTCAGGGCCTCTCCCTAGTGGAGGGGGAGCCGCGAACTCCCTGAAGGCTGAGAGTGGCGCCTCGCTCAGCAGCGGCCCTCTGTAGGAGTGAAGGCTAGAGCAGTGGCTGCTTGGCCCTGGCACCAGGCCCTGCAGCACAAGGGCAGGCCGTCCAGTTGCCTTTGGGTGGCACTGAACGCAGAGGGGCTTTAGCTGTTTACCTGAGGAAGGAGACCACCAGGGAGTTCTTGAACTTGGAGTAAGTCCGAGAATTGAAGCGGTTCATGCCACTGAAGCCCTGGCAGGGCGGCCCACCGCACAGCATCTCCACGTCTCCCTTCTGAGGCAGCTTCTGGCCACGGGAGTTGGTCACCTCCCCAGCCATGACCAGCTTCAGCAGGACATTGCAGTCCTCTGTGAATACCGTGGACCCAGGGTTGTTGAGCCGGAACGCCTGGGCCGCAGGGTCCCACATCTCGATGGCCCAAAGTGTCTCCGAGATGCCTGGGTGGGGGATACAAGGACACAGACGTGTCATGAACTCCCCAGAAAGAGATTCTCTAGTCGGAACTGTGGCCAGAGGCACAGAGGTCTTCCAGACACAGCCTGCCTGATCCAGTTTTTAACGGGTTGTATGGAGAGACCCTCCCCCGGAGCGCACCTGCTTGGTGGAAGCCTTCCGACAGCCCCCCACAGCCGGAAAACACGTCCAGGGTCCGCAGCTTCGGCAGTTTGATTTCTGTCTCCAGTTCACTCGGCTCACACGTCTGAGATTTCGTCCTGTTTTTTCCTGCAGGAGATGGACCCCAAGTCACAGCAGGGTCCTGACGGGCTCTCCTCAAAGCCCCTGTTGACTCAGAGTCCACCTCGTTTTGAGGGAGGTAACATCAGAGGCTGCTCTTCCATACTGATTGACTCATGAGTATCCGAGCTAGAGGACACAGACTTGAAGAGGAACCTGGGGGAATGACACACCAGGACATACCTTTCCCCTTCCCCTTCCCTTTATTTCCAGGGCTCCGGGCGTGGTTCGGAGGATCTTCAAAGCTTTTGCTCTTGGCATTATAGGCCTGAGGGGGGAAGAACCACAGTGGTCTGGAAGAGAAACACCAGTTCCCCTCTCTAACAAATAGGATTTAAGTTAAGTTGATAAGAATATACTTCATTTCTTCCTAAGTATGGCCAGAAGCCAAGAGGGCTTTGATTCTAACAGAGAAAAGGGGAAAAGTCTATTAATAAAAATGTTTTATGTGGCTGACAGAAATTTCTGCTATTTTAAGTACCTGGACTACTCATTCTAAAAACAGGCAAATGTTATAATCAGGCTGTACAGACCAGAACCTGGGGGACACACAGGTTATCTTAAGACCATACATGCCTGTCACAAAGAAGCCATGCTCAAACAATTTAAAAGTGACTAGCTTAAATCAACAGACTCCTGGCTCTTCTCTCTCTCAACAACCAGGCCACAAGCTCAGCTATGAGGCTGAAGGGACTGGGGGCAGGGAATTCACATCCTGGGCCTAGAGGTCTTCCCTAACTCATAAACACTGGCCAGACCAGCAGAGGCCACCTAACAGTCTACAAAAATTGTTGTGTGTGTGTGTGTGTGTGTGTGTGTTAGTTGCTCAGTTGTGTCCGACTCTTTACAAGGCCACCTAACAGTCTACAAAAATTGTTATGTGTGTGTGTGTGTGTGTGTGTGCGTGTGTATGTGTGTGTTAGTCGCTCAGCTGTGTCCGACTCTTTGCAATGCCCTGGACTGTAGCTCGCCAGACTCCTCTGTCTATGGAATTCTCCAGGCAGGAATACTGGAGTGGATTGCCATTTCCTTCTTTAGGGACTCTTCCCAACCTAGGGATTGAACCCAGGTCTTCCGCATTCCAGGCGGATTCTTTACCATCTGAGCCACCAGGGAGGTCTGAGTTATTGTGTTAGGATGTTAAAATATTTCGTTTTGCTTTAAGTGTTAAATCCCAGATCAACCGGAGTGTCACAGACTCGTGCTCTGGGTAAGTAAACTTCTCGGGCGCCGTGTCTGACCCAGAGGCCCTCCCTGTAGTGAGCCCAGGGCCCCACCTCGAGAAAGTAGAAGCGATCGGGGCCACCAGCAGAGAAGTCCTGGAGGCGCTCAGGCAGGTCCTCTCCGTACTCCACGGTGCAGCGGCCCTGCACGGCCCTGAAGTCCACCACAGCCTCCTCATCGCTCCAGTAGAGCAGGTTGATGTCTGCGTGGTAACTGGCCGGGGTAGACTTGTGTGTGTTCTCCGGCCTGGGAGTGCAAGAGTCTTTGTTAGTTCGTTTGTCGCAAGTTGAAAATGAATTAAATGGCATATTCCTGGGGATGTGCTCATAGGATCAGAGGGTAAAAACTAGGCCCCATGCCTCACTAAGTCACCTTGATTACTAACCCCCTTAGTCGGCGCTAAACACCACAAACTAAGTGGGATTTCTTACCGTGAACTCAACTAAGGGTTTGCTTGCTCTTTATGCCTCCAAGAAGATTGGGTGGGCCTGGGTTGAGACCAGTTGCTGACCTCCTATTGAGAAGCATGTCTAGAGCTGCCTTCTTCCCCCTATGCCTGCCAGATTCCTTGTTCTCTCAGTTCTTGTTACTTCAAAGACTTCAGAAAAACTTTCCTGTATGTTAGCTAAGAAGTGGAACAACTGTAGACCTATCTGTATGGATCTGCTTCAGTTTAAGCTCCTAAGTACTATTAGGATCCCCAAAACTCAGTGAAGCCAAGACCTTGGGACAGAGAGAAACCCCAGAAACGGAGAAGAGGGCCTGCAAAGACAGGAGGACTGGCAGTAGGGAGGAGCGGAACACAAGGGCAGCTTAAACAGATATCAGGGTTTTGATGGCGCCTCAGAGCCCAGGATATTCCATGCCTGCCTTGGTCACACTCTGGACCTCTGCTCAGTGATCTCTTTTGGACAAAGCTCTGCAGCTTTAAGACAGGAATCCAGGGCTGTGTTACACAGTTGTAGTGATCCTCAGCACCCACCAGGTAGTCAGGAACACCTGGGAGGACTACCTTCTCCACCCCTTAGACCACCACTGTGTGTGCGATTCACTACCTCCCATGACTCAGGTAGAGTCCCCTGGAGTGCAGAGCCCTCACCGACCTGTAGAACTTGTTGACCCTGATCTTGATGTCTGTCTCATTGGGCCGGCCGTTGCTCTTCTTGCTGCAGAAGATCTCCTTTATGCGGCCAATACGGTAGGGCTCGGGGGCATCCAGGTTGCTGCCCTTGATGTAGTCAGAGTACTTCCGGTAGTGCTCTGGATACAAAGCTTCGTCCACAGGCTCCTTCCGGGGACGTTTCACAGGACTGGACAGCTTGATGCTGCAGAGAAGCGACTGCTCTGAGTGACTGAACGTGAAACGTTAGAAAGCGATTCGGCATGACTGACCAGTGATAACCACTGTTTAAATTCCAGCGCCTGAACTAACGCAGCTCAGTACCCTGAGCACAGATTTAGAGATTCAATCTCACCCACACTTAAACACAACTATTCCCTATCTGTGCTCTGGGTCTCGCTGCTGAGGTTGTTCACATTCTCCCTGCGCCCGGCCTTAGGGCAGGACTTCCTGGCAGGTGATGTGTTCAGCTCCACGGGTGTGAGCAGCTGTGATAAACGAGCCCTGCCCTGGCAGGAGAATTGCCAGTGAGCTTCCCCTTGCCTTGGACAGGCAACTTCTGAGAAGGCAGAGGCCCTGTTAACCGAGGTCCCTGAGTGACACAACAGTCTGAATCCCCTGAACCACATGGACACACAGTCCAGGCAACAGATAAACTCCTGTGATCTGAGAGTTGTGGCCGTGGCATAACCGACATTCTGACTGAGGCACTAACCCTGGGGTGCTGCGGGAGAGGCCAGGGGGGAAGATGGGCAGTCTGGGCTGGCCGAACCTGGCCTGGCCACGTACTGGCGGAATCAGGCCATCGCATCAGATGCCAAGCTGCCAGGACCACAGGGCCACACTCCGAAGACAGGAAGTTGAGCAGTTCAGGAGGGCAGGTGCCGTGTGTTCCCGCCAGGCCCCCCAAAGTCTGTCAGGCCCCAGAGACCCTCTTAACACCTGTGCTCTCATTTCCGGCTGGGCCAGGAACACCTGATCAACAGCCCTACAGGGCGGCCTCCCCTTCCAGGCCAAGAACTGGTGCTTCAGGGCACCATGTACACCCACTTCTCGGGGCTGGGAGGACTGAGGCTCTGCAATTCAGTGCATGGGTTGATTGGGTTGAACTCATTCAGTTGAATGGGTTCCAACGAGGACTCGAGGAAAATAAGTCGAGAAACTGAGCTAAGCTTGCCAAAATGCTGGTTGTAAATCCAACCACACGCTAGTTCTAAGAACCAACAAGGAAGGGATCAAGTGTGGGAAATATCTGTGGCTTTGATTTTTCCCTGAAGAGCCTCAGTCCTTTGATGCGGAAGTCTTTTGATGCAGTTCCCAGTTACCAAGCAGTAACTCACAGCCAGCCTTTACACTAAGTCAGGTGCTGTGCTAATAAGCACCTTTTTTTTTTTTTAATTTTAGATTTTTTTGGCCACACCATAGGGCATGTGGGATCTTAGTTCTCTGACCAGGGACTGAACCTGTTCCCCCTGCACTGGAAGGGGACAGTCTTAACCACTCAACCACAAGGGAAGTCCCTAATAAGCACTTTTAACTCACTTACTCCTTAGAAGCCTGGCAGGCAAGACAAGATACTCCTCTCCCCATCTGACAACAGGAACTGGGGGCAGGGTCTCTGACATGATCAGCTGGGCAGGAACCCATCACTGACCCCAGCATCCTCCTTTAGCCAGCAGGCTCTGTCTGACTTCTTTCACAGATAGCTTCACTGCCACAGAAGGACAGTGGCTCCACACAGGACGACTGGATGGCATCTGCTCACCACAGACGCCAGTGCGATGGCTCAGCAGCAGCTGGTAGTGGGCTGAGGTGGGGGGCACGTGGTGAGCCAGTCTGCTGCTGGTCCGGAGCGCCTGGCCCCGCTGGCTTCAAGGGGCACTCACTTGAAGGTGAAGGCCTCGGGAGGGAGGTACACGCCATCGCCCACCCGGTACTGGACGCCATTCTTGGTGGCAAGGCTGTAGAGGACGCGGCCTTCCAGGTCCTGGAGCTGCTCCACGACCCTGGGGATTTCCTTCTGCCTCATTTCGGCCAGACGTGCACAGCTCACGCAGAACCTGAAGGAGCGGTGGACAGAAACCAAAGGCCCTTGAGTGGCTGGTGGTGACTATAAGCAGCTGCCGCCGGTGTATTTCCAGAGACTCCGGTGACCATGAGGAAGTACGCAGATATAGAAGGCACTGGCGCTCCTGCACTTTCATGTTCACACTTTGATTGGGGACCAAAGCCCAGAGATATGCACATCAGGAAAATGTCAAATTGACCCCACTTTTGAATAGCTGACATAAAACCCAGAGACATTAGCAAATGACCTAGAATCTGGTTAAGAATCCAACATGAATGATAATGCAGACCACGGTAAAGCCAGGAACTCAAACCATGTCAAAGGAGGCTCACACTATTATCTCTAAAGGCTACTGGGATTTGGTAAAATGCAACATTCCTGATTAATAAACCCTTCAGAGGAAAGTTAAGAGTGCCTTAAAAACAGATCAAGCCCCAAAGCAGCCCAGGCTGACTGGAGAAGTACCAGAAGCAGCTCAACAAACCCTCCCAGCCTCGCTCCCACACACTGCTCATGATGGAAGACACCGGTCACCACCTTTAGTTTAAAAAAGTGAGGTATCAAGGTTAGAAAGGAAAACAGGAGCACTAAGCATTTAAGAAGCAAGCCTCTCTAAAAGCATTAGAGTTAAATGGAATCAAAGATCTCACTTATGAGAAAAGACACAGATTTGTGGGAAAGACACAGATTTGTGGGACAGACAAAGACACATCCTGTCCCTGAGTGGGACAGCTTCTCATGGGGGTGACCCCGACCCCCAACCAGGCTGTCCACACACTCAGCCAGTGCAACCGAGTCAAGCTGGTCTCCAGTTGGTGGGGAGGCAATCAGAGGACGGGGGAACAGCAGACCCAGGAGAGAGAAGCACAGAACAAGGGGGGGGGGTTCACACCCTCACACAGCCTCCTAGAGCACCGACAGGGCGGCCTGGGAGCCCAGGCCCCGCACTCACTTGTACTTGTTGTCCTCTGTCGGCTGAGTTTTCGGAGGGGACTCAAATCTCGCGTAGTCTTGGTCGTACCAAAGCTGGTAGAAGTAGGTCTTCCCGTCGTCCTCCGACATCAGGGCCTCGGGGTCCACGCCTCCCTGGGGGTGGGGCCACCATCAGCCATGATGACCCCGTGCAGTAAGGGGTGGGAACGCATGCGGGGCACCGGGGGCTCACCTCCAAGGCCCAGTTCTCTGAGGGGGCCTTATAGATGACCTGCACCTTGCTGTGGATGTACGAGAGCTGCATGTCCTCACACTCGTCGACCAGGAACAGCTCCAGGGGGTCTGAAGTGGCCCCGAGGACCGTGTCTGTCCCAGCACAGAACCAGTGGGCATGGAACATCTGCCCATTGCTGCTGTCCTCCCACAGCGCCGTGACCCTGGAGCCGGAAGACGGGGAGGGAGAAGGTTCTCACTCGGCCGGTGGAGCGGGACCGAGGCTCCTCAGGAGCACAGATAACTGTCGGGTGTCGCTTGCGTGCGCACTCAGTTGTGTCTGACTCTTTGTGACCCCATGGACTCAGTCCACCAGGCTCCTCTGTCCAGGGGATTTTCCAGGCAAGAGTACTGGTGTGGGTTGCCATTTCCTTCTCCAGGGGATCTTCCCAACCCAGGGATCNCTCACTCGGCCGGTGGAGCGGGACCGAGGCTCCTCAGGAGCACAGATAACTGTCGGGTGTCGCTTGCGTGCGCACTCAGTTGTGTCTGACTCTTTGTGACCCCATGGACTCAGTCCACCAGGCTCCTCTGTCCAGGGGATTTTCCAGGCAAGAGTACTGGTGTGGGTTGCCATTTCCTTCTCCAGGGGATCTTCCCAACCCAGGGATCGAACTCAGGTCTCCTACACTGGCAGAACTCTTTTACCACTGAGTCACCAGGGAAGTCCATTTCTTGGTTTTAGTCTAGGGCAAAGAGCTACTGCTATTTTTGCAAAACAGGCACCTCCTGCTTTTACTCAAAGTGTGGGCTGAAGTCAGGCGGAAGGAAGGATACAAACCTTGCTAGATACAGTGGTTTTGAAGAGTCGTCTGGAATTACAGAAACACAGTCCCCCACTTCCAGGGTTTCCGAGTCAATGCATACCTTCTTGTAGTAACTCTTCTTCCCGTCAGTCTGAAAACAAGAGCTTAGTTTCAGGAAAGGATGGATCTGAAGGTTTGTGCAAGGCTTGTCCTGCGAGTTCCTGCTGCTTTACAGAAAAGCATAGCTCATGACGATTTCTCTAAACAGCTGTGAGCTCCAGCAGCCTGGCTACTTAGTACAGAGAGCAGCCCCTCCCCTGGCTGGAAGCCTGCAGCTGAGGCACTCACAGCCCTCTGTCGCCAGCTCCGCCCTCTTTTGTCAGCAAGTCAGATCCTAGCCTTCAATTAGAACAGCGCCGCATCCCACTCATCACACCCCCCTCAGACTCACGGACCCCCTTCCTTCTCTTCCACAAGGAAAGCTGGTTCCCACTACAGGGCCTCTGCCCTAGTTCCTCGTAAGGACTTTAAGTGGCCAGCTGCTCTCCAACCCTTTGGGATGTTGTTCCAGCAAGAAGCCTCTGCGGCCCCAGCCCTCTTCCCATGCCTCACCTGCCTGACAGCACTTGTGTCGCCCAGACCTAGAGCAGCACCCACAAGGGGCAGGCCTCAGGCGCTGAGGGAACTGGCCCGTCTCCAACTTACGGACACCAAGGAACCAACACGGAGAATGTATTCACTCTCCAGCTGTGGCAAAGGATTTGACTCTTAGGCAGGTGAGCACAGAACCCCCGGAGGCAGTTTGCTAGTGCTCCCAAACACAAACTCCTAGCGAGGGGGCAGTGAGGGCTCTCCTCAAAACCAGCTTCAGAGGGGAACTAGTCTTGCACACCGGGACTGTATCAAATGCCCGCTTTGGGGGGCAAGGAACATCGCGTCCTTGGGCACACAAGTAAAAACCCATGTTTGGCGCCTGGCCACAGACCCCAGCCTCTCAGCCGGCTCTGCTCCACTCGCGGTTGTGGGATGCGTGGGCAGGTTTCTCAGCTCCAGGGCTCCGGCTGCTCTCAGAACGGCTGGCAGTGAGGCACCTGGCTGCTCAGCAGCGCAGCAGCACGAGGACAGCCGAGGGCCCGCTCCTGCATTACCTTGACGGCATCGCCAACCCAAGAGATCCGATTCTTGTTCTGCTTCTTTTTCTTCCCCTGGTGCATCTTTTTGGGTGACGGCATCTCTGGAATATTGTCATCCACTTCCTCATCGTCGTCTGCCTCCTTCATGGCCATGTTGGGACACCTACAAAGTCACTTGTGATAAGCAAGGTCTTCTTTAAAAAATAAGACCAACTGGGAACTGCCTGGTGGTCCAAGGGTTGGGACTCTGTGCTCTCACTGCCAAGGGCACAGGTTCAATCCCTGGTCAGGGAACTAGGGTCCCACAAGCCCCAACAGCTCAGCCGGAAAAAAAAAAAGTAAAACCAACTGAAGGTGTTTCACTAAGAAAACAGGGATAGGTTTGGTGACAAAGCTAGACAAAGGGATCTTGCCTATTCTATACGTGTCAACTCAGCTGTCCCACACGAAGCCTATTTGCCATCAGCTGGCAGTTCCCTCCATTCCAAAAACAATCATTGGCCAAACCTACCTCCTCTTTTGGCAAGCCTGCTTGCTCCGTCCACTACCACCAAATTTAACCATATCCTTACAGGCCTTACACTTTCCACACTCGGGCTGTTGACAAATCTAAAGCACATTTAAAAAAAAAAAAAAAATTGAATGGCATTAGTCACAGCTAATAACCAGTTTTTGGTGAATTTTAAAATATGTAAGTTTAACCTCATTAGAACTCAGAGAAGTAAGAGTTACGAACAAGACGTGAGGTCTATAAAGGTTAACCCTGAGACACAGTGCTGGCACAGGTGTGGGGAAAGGAGAGCTCAGGTGGCTCAGAGGTAAGCTGGTGACACCACTCTGGAAAACAGTGTTCTAGATCAACGTCAAGTATGTAACCTACACCCCAGCAATTCTGCTTCTAAGTAGTGAAGAATCACAGAAGACATTACAATATTGCATTGCCCATCACCGAGGGACAGGCTGGGAGAGTCACAGTGAAATACTATGGAATAAAGTGGTAACTAGGTCTACCCGCATCAACACACAGTAGTTGTGAAAGATGCCAGTTTATGTATATTTTTTAAAAAAGAAAATTTAAAGCTTGGATACACACATGCTAGATGAAATAAAAACCAAAACAAGAATGGTGAGGACAGGGAGTTTGCTGGTGGCCCAGGGGTTAGGTCTCCGTGTTTCCACTGCTTGGGGGACACGGGTTCAACACACAAATCCCTACTGAGGGCAGCCACTGAAGACAGAGGAGACCCTCAGAATCCAGGGACTAGTGTGAATGGAGGGCGGATCTGAAGGCAGCTGCTGTATTTTCACTTTTAAGCTTTCATCCAAATTAAGTCAAATAGACATCAAAACAGATCTGATTCTGGGTCAGTGATAGAATTAGGGAGATTAATTCCTCCAGGGTGAAGTAAATGTATATTATACTAAAAAATTCAGAGAGAGGTCGTCTCAGTTAAGCTAAGCTGGATGAAGCCCCCACTTTCTGAGGAAAGTTACACCATGAGACAAGACAGGATCCTGGGAGGACGACCCCGCTTGGAGGAAGCAGTGCAGGCCTCTGTGGGGCAGTCACCCCCTCACCCTCACACGGGGCCTGAGGACACAATGGGACGTGGCCAGACTCCTTTGCAGCAGCAGCAGCACTGATGGCAAAGGGCCCGCGCGTGCCTCTTTTGACAGCTGTCCCGTAAGACGTGCAAGTCCCCCTGGATAAGTAAGTCCTCCTCTGAGCTTTGTTTTTGGGGGTCACGTCTACGCAGTAAGACTCTCAAGCCAAAAAGAGAAACAGCGAGCTCCTCAGAGATCATGAGGGGCAGGAGAGCCGGCTCAGGCGAGGTTACCTCACAGACGCCACAGCGCCGGCGCTTGAAGGCATTCTCCTTGTCTTCCTTGTCATCTTTTTCAATTTGCTCCGCAAAGAAAGTGTCGAAGATCTGGTAGACCAGCTTGGTGGTGGTGGCCTTGGTGGGGCCCTTGTCCTTCTCCTTGGCGGGTTGCCGGATGGTCTGCCGCCTTTCGGCTCGCCTGGGAGAGAGATTCCACGGTGTTAGCGGCCCAGGAAGCGCTCCCGCAGTGCCCTGCCTTCCAGACTCCATCTCAGGTCTTCAGGCTCACTCCTGCTGCACCCTCACCTTTTTCCCAGGGTGACCCCGGCCAGCTTGATGAGGTCTCTCATGCAGGGGCTCAGGAAGATGGGCTGCTCGTCACTGTCCCCAGCCCGATCATAACTCTCTACTTGCTCCACCACAAACTGGGCATGCCGCAGGAGAGAATCCTCTGTGAATCGATTCAAGTTGAGCATACAAGGAGGAACAGTGGTCTTTTGGGGGAAAAAAAAAACAAAAAACGGAAATTTCTCTTAGGCTAACAAGCATGCTTCTTAGTACATCTGTATCACGTGTAAATGGGACTTCCCACGTGGCTCGGTGGTGAAGAACCCGGCTGCCAGTATCCCTTCCCAGGAGGGAAGGACAGAGGAGCCTGGAGAGCTGCAGCCCATGGAACCACCAAGAGTTGGACCCAAATCAGTGAATGAACAACATCACATGCAAACAACCTGTGAATCCCAGATAATGAAGGACCTAAGCCTCTTACCTCAATCTTATTGATCAGGTCTTCGTAGGTGGAGTCAGGGTTGCTCTGCAGGAACTCAACCACTATCTTACTTATGTAGATCTTCTCCTGCATCACGCTGAATAGTGGTGCATACTCTGGGCTGGGATCCATCAAGATATACTCGGCAAATGCTGGAGTGGACAGAAGGATAAGAGCAGTGTGAGCCTGACGGCAGCGGCAGTAGCCAAAGGGCAGGGATGAGGCCATGAGGCTCACGGAACAGGCAATCATTCCACACTCAAATGTCAAAACCCATGAGGTACGGTCAGGGTTAGCTCATTCAGAAGGCGCCTGTCGGAGCCAACCAGAGAACAGACTGGCCAAGTGGCTTTCCTAGCTCGATTCTGGCTTTCGGAATTCGGTCTGGGTTTCAGCTGCAAGGTCAGTTCCAGGGTCAGTTGTAACTAGTAAGAGAGGCCATCCCAATCCAGCCTGACATGCTTCTCACACAGTCACGAGAGCCTGAGACTTTCTAGAGCCCAACCAAGCCTGGTCATGGGAGCCTGAGGCTTCCCAGAGCCCAGCCAAGCCCCGTGGAAGACAGAAGCATCTTTCATTTCGGATTCCAAAACAGTCCACAGTTGGCCACATACTTACAGGTGCTAAAGCCAAGAAGAGCCTTTTCACCTCCATCAAAACCGGCAATCCACCATTCGTTTATGGGGCCAAAATTTTTGCCATTAATACCACCTAAAAGAGGAGAAAAAGGTTTCTTAAAATGAAGTGGACTAAGAAATGGCAACTCACTCCAGTGTTCCTGCCTGGAAAATCCCATGGACAGAGGAGCCTGGACGGGCTACAGTACATGGGGTTGCAGAGTTGGACATGACTAAAAGAATATGCCTCAAAAACCCAAGCAGGTTAAGTGGCACTGAGTCCCCACCTGAGCCCACACCTCTGATCAGGTGAGCCGGGCAGCCTTACTGGAGCCATCAGAGCGAGACTGCTTGTAGCTGCTCACAGCCTAGACTGTTCGGTTTATAAACTGACTGTCCCAGACAATCTGGAGCATTCCCCTTACCTTCGGGAGATGGGTCATCCTCGTATATCGGCTTTGCTGAACCAGAAAAGAGGAGCTCGACATCTTTCTCAATGAGGCCGGTGTCGATCGGGCAAAGGTGACCACGTTTACAGTACACACTAGACGGGTGACAGAGGCCATTTACCAGGAGACCAGAGGCAGGCAGAGGTACAGAGTCAAACTCAGACATGGGTGGGACGAGGTGTGGTTCCTAGACTCCACTATGTCCCTGGCTGCCAGAA
The DNA here is from genome assembly GCA_006410675.1 of Oreotragus oreotragus. Lineage (NCBI taxonomy): Eukaryota > Metazoa > Chordata > Mammalia > Artiodactyla > Bovidae > Oreotragus > Oreotragus oreotragus. The sequence goes on from SJYX01015878.1 coordinate 71,328, forward strand.
CACTGGGTCAGTACAGTGCTCTTTCACCCCACAGCTTCTGATTCGCCCACCTGGGTACCAAGAGTAGGAGTATGAGAAGGGAGCGTGGAGAGGCCAGCAAGACCAACAGTGGGAAACCTCGCAGTGGGGCCCCTGGCACGCCCTCCCTCGAGGAGTGGCTTGTGGAGACGCACTGGCTGCTCCAATACACCCTACCCAGCCTTGTGCCACCACCCCCTCTAGCTCCAAGACGTTCTTGCTGCTGAAAATGAAACCTCACACCCACTGCACTGTCACTCCTCGCCCCTCCCCACACCACCCCGGCAATTCTTGATCTGCTTTGTTTCTCTGGGTTTACTGCTTCACACTGTTTTATGTGTTTGCGCTATGACTTTCACTTCAAAAAGATTAAAATAATGGGTATTACACAGCATCATAAGAGGCGAGGTGCACTGAGGACATGAGAAGGAGGGACTTTCACCTCCCTCTGGGGGGGGTGAAGCCTCAAGTTCAAGAACATCCACCGCCTAGAGACGCTCCGTGACATTTGGAGAATGTGCATCATTGAGCAGGATGCTGAATTTGAGAGAACAGGATGGGATTGGGGTGGGTTCTGCTTACAGACCTGCCTGTGCTGGCCTCAAGGCCAGAGGTGCTGTGCAGGTCTGAGAGTATCATCCGCCACATTCCCACCACCTAGGCCCCTGGAAGCCAAGAAATGCTCATCCTGGAATCTTACCAAATTAAGAAAAATGAACACATGAGTACTTTGAGTGGAGTTCTTCCACCAGGCATAGCAGACAGACATGGGTCACAGCCCTGCCATTAGGACCTGAAGCCGTGGGAAGGATGGACACAGCCCACGGAGGGCAGGACACAGAAGGGGAGGAGCCAGGGCCCAGCCTGACAGACTGTCCTCGTGCTCCGTCAGGAGAGGTGACATCAGGGAGAAGGGCCAAGTCCCCGGCCGGGGCAGGGCCCACTAGTGTGCAGAAGGGGCTAGTTTCCACCTGCCACCTTCAGCCCTAGGACCAGAGGTAAACAGAGTCCCCAGCTAACCCAGGTGGTCTGGCTTCAACAGCCTGATGCTCAAATGCATATGCCATTCCTGGGACGTGTGTTCTTATTTCCCAACCCACAGGAAGGAGTCTGGGGCAGACCTATTCTTGAGGAGCCACCCAGAGACCCCAAGCCCTGACACTCCTGATTGCAGTGGCTCCAGCCCCCGTTCTCGCGAGCCTCTGCCCCAGAAGCGCCACAGGGAAGCACAAGGCCGTGAACATCAGCGATGCTGACATCACTCGTGCTGTCAGGCAGAGGTCTGAGCCGGGGAGGGGCCAGGGAGTGGACAGCATCCCAGTATGGATCAGGCTCCTGCTCGTGGAGAGGGAGAGACACACCCAACCGAGGCGAGCATACAAAGCACTGCGAATAAACACACTGGGGTTTCCTAGAGCGCCCAGCCCACTGTGGGGCAGGAATGTCAGAAAGACCACCTCGAGATGATTCCACCTGAGGCTAACAGGTGATCCAGCCGCCCCTACTATTCTCCTGTCCAGGGAGAGGAAAAGCATGTGCCGAGCCCTGAAAGGAGACATGAGCTGGAGCCAAGCTATTTCACACAGAGAAGCAAAGGGAAACACCTCCAATGAGCGGGAGAGAGCAGAACGAAGGAGGCTAGAGAGGAGGACTCTGCCCAATCACAGGCTTGTCTGAACCCAAACACAGTCCAAACTCCACTACCTCCACCAAGAAGACCCCAGCATCACTGCCTCGGCCTGAAGAGCCCCGCAGGATCCAGCCCCCGCCCTGGGTCCCGGCTCCCCGACCACATCCCCTAGCACTGAACCGCCCGGCCCCTCCGCTCCAGCCACGCAGCCTCTTACCTGGTCTTCCAGAGCCCGCGCCCCCCAGCCTCCACCTGCCGTTCCCGCCTCCTGGATGTCTTTCCCTCACTAGCACCTTGGCTTGTTCTTAAGCTGAGGTCTTTGCTCAAGTCCCTTCCCCTCCATTCTGAACAACTTTCTCCCGCCCACTCTCTCTGCTCCCCATGCTTTTCACATCCATCACAATGTCGCTACCTACAGGCACAGCTGGTTCTGCTTCCGTGAAACCAGGGGCCTGAAGTACTGTATCTGTAATACCCACTGCACATAGCTGGCCCTCAGTGGAATGAGTGAGCTTTACGATATTTACCGACTCAAGGGCCTTCCCTGGTGGTCCAGTGGCTAAGACTCCACGCTCCCCAGGGCAGGGGGGCCCAGGTTCAACTCTTCAGGTAACTAGATCCCACATGCCAGAACTAAAGACTTGCAAGCCACAACTAAGACCTGGCACAGCCAGATCAGTGGTTTTTAAAAGGACGTTTACCTTCTCAAGATCTAACAGGAGTAGCTTTAACAACCGAAGACCTACCAGCCATCTACCAGCTTGGTGGCCCTGAAGCATTAGCAGCTTAAGAAACGTTTCAGATCAGGTGTTGAAAACTTCACTAGGATATTAGGAACTCAGCTGTCTTTAAGAAAATGCTTTGTTATGATAAGAAGCATATTAGTTAGCTGTGCTTCCTTGGTGACTTAGTGGTAAAGAATCCCCCTGCCAATGCAGGGGACACGGGTTCAAGTCCCGGTTCAGGAAGACCCCACATGCCTCAGAGCAACTGAGCCTGTGCACCACTGAGCCTGTGCTCCAGAGCCCGGCGGCTGCAACTCCTGAAGCCCCTGCACCACAGACCCTGTGCTCCCCAACAAGAGAAGCCCCCGAAACAAGAAGCCTGCACACTGCAACTAGAGAGCAGCCCCTGCTTGCCACGACTAGAGAAAAACCTGTGCAGTAACAAAGACCCAGCACAGCCAAATAAACAACAAGGCTCCAGCAGGATTTAGAGAAGAGAGAAAACACACAAAACCTATCAGTTACCTGAAGCAGGTTAGTTTGTGTTGGGGCAAATCCTCATAACTCTCAAAGCCAGATTCGTTAGCATCAAAGATGGACAACCTCTCGTTGGTCAGTATCTGTATCTCTTCCACCTGAGAGACATTGGACCAGTGAGCAGGGACACGGGAGATGGCAACTACACAGCTGAAGACCGAGCTGGAACTCACCGCATCAGGGGGGTGCTGCTCGTATCTCAGCTCGGGGTCGTCCAGGTACTGTAAGCACTCGGTGCACTTCGGAGGATTGGTCTGTGGGGACGGGAACACAGACGGCGCTCAGAGAGCCAGCCCTAAGCAGTCCCTTTGCGTCACACACGGCTTTTACCCCCAGGTGGACCTTTACCTTGGACACCACTGCTATTTTGGTTCGAGTCATTTTCTTCTCGGTTCTGGGAACAAAGCAAAGTTTGTTTTAGTCGTCACACGACATGTCAGAATCTGTCAAAGTTATACCAGATCCAGACACAGATGGGCGCCAGCTGCTGCGTAAGGGGCAAGTGTGTCTTCACCATGCAGAGGGGATCTGCCTCACACAGCAGAACCGGCAAGTCTCAGTCCTGCACTCACTATCCACCACACACAAAGCTAAGGCTGCTCCAGGAGGTCACTAAACGCCCTTTTTTCTTTCTTTCTCAGACAACTGTTTAGGATTGCAATCTGCTCGGTACAAAGACAAAAAATAAGTTCTTACAGTTCTCTGTATGTAGTTCTGCGTCTCTTCTCCTCCTAAGTAGAGAAAACAGAAGAGTGAAGGGTAAAAAAGTCTTCTCCGTCCGGACTATGTTGCAAAGTTAAAGAATTTTATGTACATGGTTATCACAAAACCTAGTCAGAGGCAGGAAGGCAATCAGAAAACCAGTGAGACCCAAGCCACCTCCAGTGTCTAGTCTTACAAACAAAATTCTTATAACCAGACTTCCTTAAAAGACTCATAAGAGACTAGTTTTAAAAAAAAGACAAAAACTTGTGTTGTTTAGTCACAAAGTCATGTCTGATTCTTTTATGACCCCATGGAACTACAGCCCACCAGGCTTCTCTGTCCATGAGCTTTCCCAGGCAAGAATACCGGCGTGGGTTGCCGTTTCCTCCTCTAGGGGATCTTCCCCACCCAGGTACAGAACCCACATTAGCAGGCGGATTCTTTATCCCTGAGCCACCAGGGAAGCCTGACAAAAATTAGCTCTCCTGTATTAAGCGGTACCTCAGTAAGTATATAATTGATATGGGGCACTATGGACTGAGTTTTGTCCTTGTTCCCCAACCCAATTCTTATGTTGAATCCCTAACCGCAAATGTGACTGTACTTAGAGATGAGGCTTTTAAGGAAGTGACTGTGGTTAAGTGAGGTCGTAAGTGGGAGAGACCTAATCCAATAGGACACCAGAGCGCTCTCCTTCTCCCTACGTGCTTCACAGGGAAAGGTCATGTAAGGACCCAGCAAGAAGGCATCCGTCCACACGTCAGGAAGAAAGACTTCTCCAGAAACTAACCCTGCTGGTACTTTGATATGTGAACTGTATTCTCCAGAACTGTAAGAAAAATAAACGTCTGTTGGTTAAGTCACCCAGACTGTTGTATTTGGTTATGGTACCATCCCCGCCCCTGGTGACTAATAAGAGAAAACTTATTTCTAGAATTATTTTGAAGGAATGATAGAACTATCACTCTACAACTCCCAGTGAAATAATGGATTTAAACAATGCTTGTTAAAAACAGGTGAAAAGGTGAAAAGCTGAAGGGAACTTCGGAGCAGGCTGAGGGCACCTGGATTCAGTGATGAGTCCTAAGCCTTACAAAGATAACCATGCCTCTGGTGTGATGTAACAGGAAGCACACAGCACCACCTTAGAAGTCCTCTGGGAAATAAGAGACATGCCTCTGGTTAAGCCTCTGGACCTAACTAGTGGTCTGCAGGGGACAGGGCTATGGGAAGATGTCAAACCTGAGACCCCACTAATGCTATGGGTAAGCCTGCTACTTACACCAACTGCAAGTAAGAGGATGGGGTGACACTGTAGATGACACAGGGAAGACAAATAGCAACCAAGTATATCGTATATAGACTTAGCTGGGGTCCTGAATCAAACAGCAAAACATGCAATGCAGACCTCACAGAAATCTGAACAGAGATTGGACTTTGATACTATGGTGTTAGGAAAATGGTATTGTGGTGATGTTTATTTAATTTTAATATTTTTTGATGTGGATCATTTTTACAGTCTTTATTGAATTGGTTACAACATTGCTTCTGTTCCCTGTTCTGGTTTTTTTTGGCTACGAGGCATGTGGGGTCTTAGCTCCTCAACCAGGAACTGAACCTGCACCCCCTGCGTTGGAAAGTAAAGTCTTAACCACTGGACCACCAGGGAAGTCCCTGTGATGATGTTTAAGAGACTCCTTTCCTTTTTAGAAGGAAGCACCTTATAGAAGCATTTCTGTTAATATTTCAGTAATATGACTGGGATCTGTTTACCAGAGTGAGGGAGGGCAAGGAGAATAACTGAGGCTTGGGTAAAACATGCCTCGTCATGGGTTGATAACTGATGAAGGTTGATGAGAATACGAGGGTTTGCTACCCTTCTCTGCCTACTCTAGGGTATGCTTGAAAGTTTCCACGAGGAAAGTTGTTTAAAAATCACTTTAAGACATTCCAGCCAATGGGATGTTATGAAATACGCTAGAACGGAAAAAACAAGAGCGTACCTTTTCATCTGCATCTTTCTCATCAGAGACTTGCGGTTTTACCCTTTCAGGCTCTTTCTCTTCTGGTCTCCGCTTGCTAGCTCTGTTGGATAAACAAACAAGCCAAACGTCAGCTTAAAACCTGTATTGCCAATTCACATAAAAAATGACAAACTAATGCCTTCCTATAGAAAAGCAAACTATTCAGAACAGATCTGGTGAACAGACACTTTCTTCCCATCCAAAAGAAAGCCCTCGTCACAGTGGCTCCAAAGGTGCGTCACTAACACATGATCCTGAAAAGAGGCCTTCAGACACCCCATGTGACCCTCAGACACGGGGCCTGATGAGATACTGGAAACTAAGACACGTGACAGTGCGGTGATGGGAGTGCTACCCATGTGGCAAAGGGCGACAGGCAAGATGGGGCCCACAGTTTGATTTCTCATCCAGCCCCACCCAAACTGATCCAGTCTTCCAATAGACCAGCAATTCCCTGTAAACATCTACATCACAGGTCTCCAATAGTTATTTTGGTAATTTAAACTACACAAAGCACAGCACAAAAGCACAAGCATTTTAACCACTTACAGATCTTTGGGTTGACTTCTGTGCCTCTTTTCATCCTGAGAGGGGAAACGTGTGGGTAGAGAAATAAAGGGGGGAAAATTAATTTGAGCAAGAGTGAGACAAAACCCCAAAGTATCAGTTAATGATTGCAGCACCGTGGGACGAGAGAATTGGAAAATCTGGGCATGTCTACAGGCTAGAGATGAGGCTTCAAAAATTTTAAGTCAGTTCCCTAACGCCTACAAACAAGAGTTGGCAGATTTCCTGTAAAGGGCCATAAAACAGACATTTTCAGGTTTCCAAGCCACAGACCTTGCGTCACAGCTACTCAGCTGTGCCACTGCAGCACAGGAACAGCCAGAAGCAATACGTAAGTGAGATGGCGTGGCTGCAGTGCAATAAGACTATGAAAGCAGGCAGAGGGCCGACTGTGGCCTGGGGATCACAATTTTACACACCCCTGTCCCGGGAAAGCTCAAAGCAAAAGGGACTGTTAGAGCCATTTTGCTTATGCCGGCCCAGATGTCTACAGCTCCATCTGTCATTTGGTCAGGGGTGAAGATGTCATATGAACAGGCACTGGCACAGGCGTGGGGAAAGCACGTGGCAACGCTAAACTTGTGGAATCCAGTATGGGAAAGAGACAGAAGCAGGGATTCCCAGTGTGGCCACCAACTCATTCAAGACAGCTGAGCCCACATACCAAGACTACCTTGCTGATATGCTGTCGACCTTTATAAAGAAGCATACACACAGATTAAGTCAATAATTCAAAAAAAACTAGACAAAGTCAAACTTTTGGCCCTTTTGCCCTTTTCTGCCATTAGACAAGAGCGCTGGCTATGGGGTCCGAAGCTCCTGCCAGCTGCTGTCTGAGGAAAATGGATGGTCTGACACCACCGCTGAGATCTCTCTAGACCTGAAGGGATCCCAGACAAGTGCTGACGATTAAGATCATGAGTAATCAGAAAAGATGAGACAATAAGATGTTAGACAGAACAAGCTGGAGGTGACACACCAAAAGGATCACGTGCCACAGAACAAGCAAGAGTGCCCACTGGAAGCAAGAACACTCAGGACCCAGGAAGTCTGACCTCAGGCTCTGCTCCCTGGATCTCACAGAAAACCAGAGACAATCTTGGGACCATCCTGGTTTGGCTTTTCTTAGAGCAAATTGCTAAGGAGCTTAATGAGATCCCTGTGCTGTGGCCCCCAGCAGATGTAGCCCAGTCCCCTGGAGTTCACAGCCCTGTAGATAACCTCACCATCTGAGGCTTTTTACAGGCCCACCCCTGGGTCAGTGTACAATATTTTAGGGTTTAAATATGTTAACTAAGCTGAACTGTGGGAGCTGGCGGGGACGCAAGGAGCTAGACTCAGGAGACTGACTGGTCGATAAAGCAGCACAAGCATGATGACACGTGTATCTGGGGTGACACGTCAAGCCTTCCCAGGCCAGAGGCTATGAAGGGAAGCTGGTCTACACACATCTTAGTCCAGGCACACATAGGCCCTTGCCACCATTACCATAAACAGACAACTGAACGCTGACTATGTATCAGGCGCCAACATGCAATGACAGCTGCCAACCCCCACAAGGAGGGGAAGGTCCCCTGCCCAAAAACACCCCAGGGCAGGTAGGGCTGGATTTCAACGCACAGCCCTAACCCATGCCATTTCTCCCAACCAACTGGGAACACAAGGATCGGTAAGAGATAAGTGATACGAGTCAGTCTTTACTTTGTCTTCTCCTTCATTCATTTCAGCCTGAGCTCCTCCAGGCCTCGCATCTCTGTCTGGCTCTTCGTTAGCTTTCTGTTTAGGTGTCCTGTCACAGAAGAAAACACACAGTCAGCTCAGGGAGCCCATCACCGTTTCAAGAAGCCGCAGTGAGGGTTTAGACGGTTCCCTTCCCCAAGTCAGAGCATGGATGATTTTTCTCATCTGAAGGGCAAGTTTTCATTGCAAGAAACTCAAGAGGCATTTGGTACTTCCAAACTTATGATCTCAGAATGCCACTAACACTTCATGTGTTACTGAGACATGCTGCAGTTTAAACAACAAGAGACAAAAGGGCTCCCCTGATCCCTGATGGGAATCCTGCCTGTGGTCGATTCCTGTGCAGGTTTGCTAACTGGCCTGAGGTGACATCTGAAAAGTCTTCCCCTCCTTCCACCAGGGCCCAGGCACTTGGTTCAGGAGTTTGCCCACTCCAGACTCAGGCCCAGTCAATACTTGCTTCAGTCCATTGCATGTCAGAGGCTGCTTTCCACTGCCGCACTCACACACTGCCACTGCTGACAGTGCACACCCCAGCTGGCCTAGTCCTAGGCCTAAAGCGGGTCTGCCTGGCCAAGATCAGTCAATGGCCACCAAGCCGCAAACATATAAGGTCAAAAAGTGCCTGCTGTCCTAAGCCGCTGAGCCCTGGGGCAATTTGTCACACAGCATCTTCATAGCTACAGGCAAGAGACAGAGCTGCTCAACGCTCTTTAAACACCACCTAACGAACTGCTTCCTGTATGAACACCAGTAAGGACAGACCACTAAGAACAGGCCAGCAGTCAAGGTCAGGTAAATCTCAGTTGACCTCAGCCTACACTGTGGTTGCCTGACCTTCCAAGAACAGAAGTTACCCACACATTACATGTATGACCTTAATGCTCCGTCCAATCGATAATTTTTACAGGAACACTTATTTTTGGAAGTAAATTTCACAAAGTACAAAAGGCATGTTAACTGTACTTACGGTTCTTTGGTTTGACTTCTGAGTCTCTTTTCTTCCTAAGTGGATGGAATGGGGAGGCAAAAAAAAAAAAAAAAATAGTTAATTTCCCCCAGTTTGATTCTAATATTTCTGTTTAAGAGCTTTATGGTAATAAAATACCTAAACTGATCCTATAGTCTAGCTGGTAAGAAGAAGGATTCTCTTTTCAGATAGCACATTTTTTTGGTGGGGTAGGCAGGCAGGAAGTTAAAGAACTCTTAAGTAAGTAAGTAAAGTCACTCAGTCGTGTCCGACTCTTTGTGACCCCGTGGACTGCAGCCCACCAAGCTCCTCAGTCCATGGAATTCTCCAAGCAAGAATACTGGAGTGGGTTGCCATTTCCTTCTCCAGGGGATCTTCCCGATCCAGGGATCGAACCCAGGTCTCCCGCATTGGAGGCAGACGCTTTAACCTCTGAGCCAAGAAGGATTTGCAGGCAAAATTACTGTCACTTGTCAGGATTAAGTGTTGATCATCTCCTTGATAACTTTATCAAATAAGAATCTAAATAAAGGAATGAAGTAGTATATAAGCAATCGGAACAAGAGCTCCATCTCAAACATGGACAACAAATCATTTTGAGTCTGAATTTAGAGAGCTAAATGCACCTCTCCAGAATTCAGCCTCAGGAACCCCTCACACTTTGTGAGGAGATCAAAGGCTGGTGAGTAAACAGAAAAAACACGTGGAGTCTGGCCATAGACAAGGGATTTCAATCACGCCCTAAATCCTTCTTTGGAGGATTTGAGCCAGTCTACTGGAACTGCTTGCTCTCAAATGATTTATATGTCCCAACTGTAACTGCTGCTAACTTTAACTAGGATCAGGGTAGGGAAGTGATCAATTAAAGACTAGCTTCAAGTACCCAATGGTTCAAGAATTATCATGCATCTTGGTTGATTCCCCATTAGGACAAAATAACAGACACCCATTCTTTAACAGGCTCTCAAGGGCACACACCACCCATGGGAGTTTCTAAGAAAATTCTAATCAGTGTGGTCATAAAACCTTTGGGGACCTGAGACTGTTCCGCCACCTGGGACCGACCGATGTCAGCCTTTTACCGTATGGGGCAGTGCTGTCTCATGGTAAAGCTCCCACTTTCAGAACCCCAATTCCTTCTTTTACCCTCCCAAGCTCTTGGGGTGGGATTCGGTGGTACATCTGTATTTCACAAACCCTTAAGCCCACCCTGATTTTACAAAGGAGCCACAAGTCTGGGGAAAGAACTGGTCTGACCTCAGTTAAGGATGCAGCTTTAACCCCGGACGATGCCATAGCACTCTAGCACCTTGTGTGTCTGAAAGTGAGATCTCCACCAAGACCTCATGAGCAACCAGGATGCGCAGGCGAGGGGAGAGGCTAGAGCTGTGAGACTAACCGATCACGTAGCAGAGGCCCAGGTGACTTCTAGGCCTATCAGGGGTTTACTGTCACCAGAGCCACACAAACACACCTTCCACACAGAGAAGCAGCGTAAAGAGGAGTTTGAAGAGCATTTTTGCTAAAGTCAAGGTCATTGTGCTCATTAGTGAACGTCATTCTGCTCCTACATGCTCTCCACGCCCTGACCCCTCTTCCTAGAACCAATGGGGACTCTGACTCAGGTAGAAGCGGCAAACACGGAGGCGACCAGGCTTTACTTTATCATCTCTTCCTTCTTCTTCCATGTGTGTTCCTGGTCTTACTCTTCCTGGCTCTTCTGCAGGAAGCAGCCCAGCAACTCTATCAAGCAAGATAACACACCCTAAGGATGAGTTTCACAGACTCCTCCCCTGGAAGCAGTTTTCAAAAGGGCTTCCTTCCTCCCTCGCACCCGACCACCAAAAGCCAATCTTCATCTCAGTAGCCCTGAAAAGTACATATTACTTTAACATTTAATATTCAATACAACCTTTAGATCTACTTCTGATAACTGCCAGTTGCCCCCCACCCCAATTCATTCTTTGCAAGAGAATTCGACCTGAATCACAAGGTTAATAATCTGGCTGCAAACTCAAGTGTCCTTAAGCTATCTATGATCACCCTGGCAACCTGCTAGCTCTTCCTTTTAAAACATTTCAGAAAAGCAATTTCAGTAATCAAGACTACAAATTACACAGAACAAAAAGGTATAAACTCTTACCGTTCTCTGGATGTAACACGACGTCTCTTTTCCTCCTATGTGGAGAGAAGGGACGAGAAGAATATTTATTTCAAAAGAAGATCAAAACCAAAAGCACGAGCCAAAGTGTTAATACATTTCATATGGTTAAATACAGGCTTCCGAGGTGTTGCTAGTGGTAAAGAACTTGCCTGCCGGTGCAGGAGATAAGAGATATGGGTTCGATCCCTGGGTCAGGAAAATCTCCTGCAGGAGAGCATTGCAACCTACTCCAGCATTCTTGCCTGGAGGGCTATGGTCCAGAGGTCACAAAGAGTCGGACACATCTGAAGCAACCTGGCATGTATGCATGCATGGTTATAAACAGGGCGTGGGGGTAATCCGGGTTTGGGGAAGATGTGAACAACTGCTGCCCTGGTGTTGAGGTCCCACCAGCCTCAAAACAAAGGAGAGGCCCAGGAGCTGACCCAGCACATGTCCGCACAACTAGAGGTTGTCTAGTGATGCTACGTGATGTCAAAGATCCACCTCATGTCAGGGATTTGTTAATTAATGTTAGCAAAAAAAAAATCAACCCAGTAATTTGGGATTCCCATCAGGAAGGGATGATGACAACCTAAACTGGACACTGGCTCTTCTCTGATGAACACTGCTTCCCTAAGCTCAAAAGACTTGCCATTTCCAGGATTTCTGATTGATGTGTTTAAACAGGATAAAAACACTGTGGTGATGAAGCAGGTATCTCGTTTGAGGTGGAGATTACAAGAATCCACACACATAATCTGACTATGCATGCAGAGTGAACAAAGTCTGTAGATTATACCAGTATCCATTCCCTGGTTTTACTGTTGTCTTATAGTTGAGACGTTACCATTGGAGAAAGTTGGGTAAATTACACAGAACCCCTCCATAATATATTATATGGAGGGTCCAGGTGACTTCTAGGCCTATCAGTGGTTTACTGTCACCAGAACCATAATATACACTATGTGTGTGTGTATTATATATAAAATTCTGACTCCAAACTGCTTTCAGACTTGAGACAACATCAACACTCCCCTGCGTCTGCAGCCTATTGGCCCGTCCTGCATATTTTGGACCTGCCAGTCTGACATCGTGTGAATCAGCTGCTTAAAATAAATCTCATATGTACAGCTATTACAGGCTCTATTTCTCTGGAGAACCCTGATACAGATTATATACTAACATAATACAGTACTATGTATAGACTACAGTCCAAAACAATATATCAGAGACTGAGAAAAGCTCGCCTCTAGAAGGAAGACAGGAGGGAGGGGTGGGAGAGGGGTGGACAGAAGGCCGGGAATACCACCCCTGTGTAACCTATAGCTGTTTGTATTGTTTTACCAAGTGTAGGTAATACTTGTTTTTTTTTGAAAAAAAACACAGTAAGATAGCAAAACTTTAAACTGGGGACTTCCCCGGTGGTCCAGCAGTAAAGAATCTGCCTTTTAAAGCAGGGTTCAATCCTTGATCGGGGAACTACGATCCCACACACTGTGGAGCACCTAAGCCCGCGGGCCACACTAAGACCCAATGCAGCCAAATAAACAGATAAATATTTTTTTTAAAACAAGACACTTTAAACTGGCTTATTTGACACTTATTTGACTTATTTGACCAATACCATCTGACATCACTGGTTTGGTGCATGTTGGAATAAACCCTGTTCCCACAGGGGTTCATCCTCAAAGTCCGCAAGGCCTCACACACAACGCCAGTGAGACAGCTTCCTACTTGGGAAAGAACACCCTGGTTAATTTCTTTAAAAGCAAAAAGAAAAGGCTATGTAAGCCCTCCAAGACGTTAGAAGGGGGTGGAGGGGGGGCGGGGAGACTCAAACTGGTACATGTGTGTGTGTTTTTTTTTTTTAAAGACTTACCAATATTACAAGAGCCAGCTTGCCCATGACATGTTCTCCTAGGAGGCAAGGGACTTGGCCGCATGGCTTAGACATTTCCCATCTCGGTTTCCCACCGTGAGTGGGTACTCTGACTAAACCTAACTACAGACATCTGAACAAGGGTCATGAACGGGCGCATATAATTTCTAAGAATAAGACAGGAGAATGAGCGTGTCTTATCAAGTCTACCTCAGTGATACCAGGCTCAATGCTTCTCACAGGGCAATTTTGCCCCTCTGAGACATCTGGGAGAGACCGAAAGTGATTTTGGTTGTCACAACTGGGAGACAGAAGGAATGTTGCTGGCATCTAGTGAATAGGGGTCAGGACCTTGCTAAACACTCTACAATGTACAGGACTGACCCCTACAGCAAAGGTTTATTTGCCCCCAAAAGTCAAGGCCTTGGTTGAGACATCAGCCTTAGAACAAACCACAGCTATTCATCTTTAGCAGATAACAAGGCATTTACTACCCACCCAAAAGCCTACAGACTTCCCAAATTACACAGCTAATCCTGTGGCAGAACTGAAATAGACAGCATGTGGCCAGCTGGCATTACCTAGATTTGCCCCTTAAGCCACATGGGACAGCGCCAGAGGCAGTCTTTACCAGAGGCCTTTGGCAAGCCACCAGTTTTCCAACCTGAAAAGTCTAAGCAGCATTATTACAATGCACATAACAACATGACAATTCTGCTCTTGTTGAAAAATTAGAGGTGGGAAAGGAGCTTATCTGATGTCAGAAGCAAATGCTTTAAACACATCACCTCTGCTGGTTTGAACATCTCATCTTGCCAGGTGGAGAGGAAGGAGACAGGAAAGAGCAGACTCAAGCCAAGGGCCTGCTAAGCCCGCGAGTCTCATCATGATACACTTTGTACTGCCCAGGGTCCAGGGATACGTTCTAACACCTTCTCAGTCACTTCTGGTCCATAGACAGACCAAGCGTAAATTCACAATTACAGAAAACGCACCAAAATAAGGCAGAGTTAAGAAACTTAAACGCAAGCCCCACCTGGTCTTTTTCTTCATCAACAGAATCGTCTGACTTCACTTTTTCAGGTTCTTCCTCGGGTTTTCGTTTGGCAGGGCTGTCACACACAGTAAAGCCAAGTGTTAGCTCAGCCCAACCCTAGACCTCCAGTGGGCATGAAGCAACTTACTGATACATTCCTCCCTCTGTATGGGAAGATTCAGGGCATGGACTCCCCGTTCCCTCCAAGGAGAAACCCTCATTCTCAGGATGTTAAAGTTTAACGTTTCTTCAAATGACAGGTTTAGAATACCACCATTTTTCAAACCTTATAAAATCATGGATCTAGACTTTGATCAACAGCTGCTAACATCACCAAAAATACGTGACATGCTTCTGATGGACAGCCCCAGTTCGTCAATGAAGTTTCAGAAAATAAAGCTGGAATCCGAACAAGCCTCTAGACCTAGCTACCAGTTTATAGAAAACTAGAGACAAGTGAACACATTAACCACCACTAATGATGAGGTCAGCTAGATCCAGAAGCTAAAACAAAACCTAGTTTCTTTAAATAAATGGCAAGAAAATAAGGAGTCTTGAAAGGATTAAGGAAGAAGTCAACCAAATTCTGTTAACACACGCGGAAGTATGAACACTGCTATATATACCTGGTAGTCAGGAGCTATTATACTTTATGAGGCACGAAATTATAGTTCTGTTTTGTCTTCTTAAAAAGACTGTTTGTTGGCTAAATGTTAGCAACTATAGCAAAATATGAATTAAAACTTGTCAGAGGAAGGCCCTGTCATCTAGAAATACAGTATTTATGGATAAGATAACACATCTGACTTGTTTCAAAGTAACCCAATTGGAGGGATGTGGTATGTATGGAGTTGTAATTCATTTGGAATAATTCAATTGGAGCACATGGGGCTGTAGATGAAACGATCACCAGGAGCTGTTAACTGCTGTCACTGGGCCACATACAACAGGTTCATTTTACTACTCTTGGTGATTTTGTGTATGCATATTTGAAGCTTCCCAGAAAGACAGCGGGCAGGAGTAGAAGGGGGCGAGAGAATGAGATGGTTGGAGGCATCACCAACTCGACTGTCATGAGTTTGAATAAACTCTGGGAGACAGTGAAGAACAAGGAAGCCTGCTGTGTAGCACTCCATGGGGTCGCAAAGAGTCAGACAGGACTTAGCAACTGAACAACAACATTAACAGTAAAAACGGATGAGGTCTTCAGAAATGCTGTTCATGCGTATCTAATGACAAAATACCAAAGTGAAAACCCAGGCAATGTGGAAGTCAGAATTACTAAATTACTTCCTACTAATTCTATATGTGTTTCACCAAAAACAGCTGGCCCCTAAAAGAGGGGCTTGTCCATTCATTTTATACTGACCCCCGTGTGAAATGAGATGTGATGGTGGTCTGCCTGGTAGTCTTCCTTGTAATCCTGGGGCTAGAAGAGACTTCAGCTGTTTAAAGAAAAAGAAACAAAAAAGTCACTAAGAATAAAAAAGTTCACAGCAAAGGTACAGTTCTTCAGAATTACCAGGCTGCTGCAGAGACCAGCTGCTGAGGATTAAGAATCCTCCTCTTCGATTAAGAATCCTCCTCTTCTTATTCTCAGCAACCACCGTCTTGATAAAACTCACCAAATTAGCACCTGCCAGTTTGCTGAACCATTTTAACACAACCTCTTATATGACAGGCCCAACCCTGACACAGACAAGGAAACAGAACCTCTACTTACATCATCAGAAGGTGAAGTGGTCAAGAGCCTGACCTGAGCTCAAGTCCCACGCTCTTATTCTTTTAAACATTTCAGAAGAGTTACTCTGACTACAAACGGGGAAGGAGTCTAAGAATGTTTAGCTTAAACAGGCATATAACTTAGTTCTAAGTATCAGTAGCTCCTGTTACTTTATACCTCATATTCAACCACGTTCAGAGATCTAATGCTCTCAGACTTGGTCAAAGACAAAAATTTCTTTTCTACATCTAAGCTAGTTAGAAATATACACAAGGGGGAATTCCCTGGCAGTCCAGTGGTTAAGACTGGGCACTTTCACTGCCATGGGCCCAGGTATGATCCCTGGTCAGGAAACTAAGATCCCACAAGCCGAGTAGTGCGGGCAAAAATATATACATATATGGATACACAAGAAATAAGTGCTACCCAGGGGAGGGGGTGCGATGAACCTATGGCGTCAAGTCTAATTGTCCTCCCCTTTGGTGATACCACACTCCAACAAGGTCAAACGAGTCGAATGTTCTTACACTTTGTTTCTCCATCAGACTTGCTTCTCCTGGGCGTGTAAAGTCTGGAGACAGGTTTGGGGGGCTTGCCTTTCTCTGCCATTACCACTCTGCAATCCTCACCACTTGTCTGGCTCCCGTTCTCTAGACATCCATTTGCTTCCCGACTGAAAGCATGAGCTCCGTTCTCCAAGGACAAATCTTTATTTAAAAGGGATTTGACTTTAGCCAGGTAGCCCTCCTACAGTAGGAAAGGATAATTTGAGTAGCAGTGAATGTAAACAAGTGGCAATGAGAGAATAATAAGGAAACACATGCGTTCCCTTTATATAACTATCAGGTGACATGGGGAGTTGGGCTTATTTGGCCTCCCTGGTCATAGACCAGTTACCCAGGAGGCCAAGTCTTCCAGACGCCAGGACCCTGAAGACTTACCTCAGATAATTCCTCTTTATGTAATTTGGTTTCCAAATCACATAACTGATTCTTTATTTCCGTCTGCAGAAATTCGTGCAAGAGATTCAGTTTCTCCTTCACACATTCCTAAGGGAAGGATATATGTTTAGAAGTCCCCACACTCCGAAACTATGAACTAATGGACTAACGCACAGTTTCACTGCCTGGCCACATAACAATGACTGAATGGCAGGCGATGCTGAGTCAAGGCATGTTCGTGATATTTCCATTAAGATCATATTACTTATTATTGTTTTTTAAGAGGGACTTCCCTAGTGGGCCAGTGGCTAAGACTCCACACTCCCAATGCAGGGGACCCAGGTTCGATCCCTGGCCAGGGAACTAGATTTCATGTGCCACAACTAAGACCTGGTGCAGCCAAATAAATATTAAAAAAAAAGGTCATATCACACCATCTACAGGGTGGTGAAAAATGGAAAGATTAGGAAGTGAAACAGACACATAATGGTATAGTAGAACAAAACTGATTCTGAAGAAACAGTGTGACCAGGGCAAGTTATAATCTAGACCTGATGATAGGGAGCCTAGCCTAGGAAACTTGATGAGTTACCAAAAGCTAACTGATAAGAAGCCTATTGATATAGCAGATTAGACAAAAACATCCAAGTTATCCTTAAGAGCTTAAGGAAAAGAGCCAATTCCACTTGGAGCCACATAGTCTATCAGACAGTCACATCTGATAATAGGTTTTGTTAAGGTGGAGATGACCTTACCTTTTCTGTCAAACTATCTCTTTCCAAATCTTTGAGCCTGGGGGGAAGAAAAAAAGGGAAGGAAAAAAAAACACTTGTTAAGCAACACTATTCATCTATAATACCATAGTTTAAAGAACTTTGGAAATAACTTCAACACGGATATTAGAAAATACAACGGTTTCCCCTCACCCCCAATGTGTAGAATGCCCCACTGCAGTGCCCACATATACATTAAGAAGTCATTTGCAATCTAAATGAGGTTCCCCTTTTGGGGGGTGTTTTTCTGATAGTGGAAAGGGATAATACAGGCATTCTATACCAATGTTATTTTAAAGACACTGGCAGTCCAGTGGTTAAGAGCCTGCACTCCCAATGCAGGGGGCACAGGTCTGATCCCTGGTTGGGGAACAGAGATCCCGCGTGTTGAACAGTGCAGTCAAAAATTAAGATTAAAAAAAAAAAAAAAGACACTGGGAAAGTGGAAGCATAGTTGGGGTCCTTCCCAAGTTAAGTGACCAACAGGTGGTCTTCCTCCAGTTGGACCTGACCAAGAGTCCACAGAAGGGCATACAGGGGTCAGAAAGAGTGAGCCAGGGCAACAGGAGGCCGCAGGAACGGTCAGCTAACACCCCCGAAGGCCAGGATGGGAGAGTGGGAGTGGCAGCACTCTGAGTAGGAAATGGAGTCGGGGGCACCTGGGGCAGCACAGGGTGCCCCACACACAGGGAGAGAGGGAAGGTCAGAGAAGCTGGCTGGCGCTTCACCCAAGAGCTCATCCTTGTGAACGTGTGTACCTAGTCATTCAGGTGTGCAGAACTGTCATCAGTTTCGCTGGAAAAATCATGGTCTGACTTGATTACTGAAGATGAGTGTCTTGCCTCTTTTCGGGGGAAGGGAGCAAAGAGAATAAAGGAACAAGAAGCAAAAGACACAGAGGAAATGGAGAGGCTGTTGTTCCTGGCTTGGGCAGTGTTCCTGTGGGCAGCAGGGTAAGAACAGGTCCAACCAGCTAAGCCAGCATCCGTCAGCAGAGGGGGGTTGCCCTGGGCAGGGAAGGACTGGGCCTCCACCGTGCGTGGGTCCTCCCTTAGGGCACCCAGGCAAGGCACTCGGTTACCACCAACCTGAAGGGCAGGAACAGAGCTCTCCCAGACGGACCTTCCCAGAGGGAGGGCAGATGTAAGCAGCACAGACAGGAATGTGAGTGACAGGCTCTGCTGGACTAGTGACAGACAGTGGCTACTCCAAGTGGGTGGGGATCCTGCTTCTAGCTGCAAACATCATCTGTGGGTGCCTCCTCTGCGCCAGACCCTGTTTCAGGCAACGAGCTGAGTGCTGAGATGTAGGCACTGCCAGGCAGGGGCCTCCTGGCTGGTGCTGGATGCTCAGCAGAGGTCTGGCTATAGAAGAGGCTGAGCAGGGGCTTCCTAGTGGGCCAGCGGCAAAGACAGTCACGCTTCCACTGCAGGGGGCGTGGGTTTGATACCAGGCCAGGGAACTGGGAACCCACACTGCCACGGAGCACAGCCAAAAAAAAAAGAAGACAGCAGCCTACCGACAGAGTGGTTAATACGCTGTGTATCACATGCACTGTATAATCTGGACTCAAGATTCAGAGTCAGGCTTTTCAGAAGCACGTGGAGGCCCTTCCAGGCAAAAGTCATTCTACCCTCAAAGCAACTCAGGTCCTGGGAGAGCCTTAGCTGAGGACGACTGCTGAACAGGTTGCTCAGAGCCGGAGGCGCACACACTGCTGCCGGAGCGCCACAGCCACCCACCTTCAGTCACTGTGCTCACAAAACCCTGGCAGGACACAGCTCCCACCTCGACCGGGTCATCTTGGGAGTCAAGGACAACGCTCAGATGGAAGTCCATCAGCGGGCCCTTTGCCCAACGCTGACAATGCCTACATCTGGGCAGGAGGCAGATCTGCGGGTGGGAATTTTTTTAATCTTTCCTATTAAAGTGGGATATTTAGCTTGGCAGGGAGAAACAGACCTTGGGGGTATCTCAAAAGTCTCGCCCTGTGAAGACTAGATTTAACCTGCTCAGCCCTGAAGTGGGAGGCGGGAGCTCAGGGCAGGCACTGAGGAGCCAGAGGCGGGGCAGGAGGAAGGCTGGTCAGCGTGTCTCCCCTGACGTCCAGGCTTTCAATGGAGAGTTTATCCCCATCCCAGTAAAACTGGTAACACTACCTCCCATCCAGGTTCAGAGCCAGGAGGATAAGAAGCAGATATGAAGGACCGCGTAGAGTAGTCACAGAGGACGGCAACATTATATATATATAAAACTTCAGCTCCTTTCTGGTCCAAGATCCCACGATTCATTCCTAGCTGCTTCCATCAGAGCAGTTCTTGAAAGGCAAAAAAGATATACGTCGACCACTGTGAAGGCCAACAGAGTTTAAGGCTGAGGCTTCTGAAGAACAAGGATATAAATGGCATCAGGAAGGAGGGACACAGGGAAGCTGAGAGCTCAGTGGGAACCAGGCAGAGAAGCTGCCATAGCAGGGCCAAGAAACTCACAGGAGTCAGGCCAGCACAGGGGAAGAAAGGCAAATCCTGAGAGAAGCTGGGTGCCTGTCTCAAGGTCAGCAACGCCAGGCTAAAAAATCACAGATTTTCTCTATAGTTAACAAACCACTGGAAGAGTCATGGGGGAGACAGAACCCAAGAGTCAGTCATGTTTTAGTGGGGGAAAAACAAAGTCAAGGTGGCAGAAATATACAATATGTATTAGTTAAAAAGAGATAAGGTGTTAAATCACTCTAACATCCTAAATTGGGCTTCCCTGGTGGCTAGATGGTAAAGAATCTGCCTGCCAGTGCAGGAGACCTGGGTTCGATCCCTGGTTAGGAAGATCGTCCGGAGGAGGGAATGAGTAGACACTCCAGTATTGTTGCCTGGAAAATCCGATGGATAGAGCCTGGCGGGCTACAGTGCATGGGATCACAGACAGACATGACTGAGTGGCTAACTGTTGACATCCTAAATCAGAAACGCTGATCTGTGATATGGCTTCACAGCAGCAGCTGAGAACATCCTGGAGAAGTTACAAAGCTCTGTTGATTGTGCCTTCTGTAACTGGCTGCATGGTGGGTGGTACAGGGTGGCCGGAGACACTATTTGTGGAGGGAAGGGTAACGGACCCTCTCCCCCAATTCCCCAGAACCTGTGAATATGTTGTTACCTTACATGGCAAAAGGGACTTTGCAGATGTGATTAAGGGTACAGCCCTTGAGATGGAGAGGGTATTTTGGATGACTCAGGTGGGCCCTATCAAATCATTTAGGAGCAGAGAAAGTTCCCAGCTGCATTTCAAGTGATGTGACTACAGAATGGGTAGAGAACTGGGTTTGAGGGCTTAAAAGCTGAAGGAAGGGGGCCACGAGCCAACAGATGATGTTGCCTCCAGGCGCTGGGAACCGCTCTCACCCTACAGCCAGCAAAAGAAGAGGGACCTCAGTCCTACAACCACAAGGAACTGAATTCTGCTGACAACCTGAGAGAGTAAGAAACGGGTTCTCCCCCAGGGCATCCAGAAAGGAAGATAGCCTGCTGACGCTTTGATTTTAACCCAGTGAGACCCACACCACATTTCTGACCTACAGAATCAGAGGATAACAAGTGTGTTTCATTTAAGCTACTAAGACTGCAGTAGTTTGTTATGACAGCAGTTAAAAACTAATACAGTACCAGAAATTCAAAACTTTTTGGTAGGGAAGAAGGGAGCAGACCATGAATTTTAGGAGTGAAAGACATTCCAGTGAATCTACATGGCTATTTAACAGCTAGAAATTAGAACTGGCTCTCCAAAGAGGCATCTCTGGCTGGTACTGTTCAACTGCCAAAAGCAGAAATCCTAAGACTGGAGGAAAATAAGGATCCAAGAATTGAAAAAAATATGGGGCAGATCAGGCAAGAAGCTCCCAGGTAGTAAACAGCATCACAAAAGTCAAGAATACAAAGAATTAACGAGAGAGAAAACCATCTTAACTGAGGAATGGCTGGACACCTGGCGCAAAGCTAAGCTAAGGTGGCAGCAAAAAGAACAGGTCCAGATGAGTATACAAGAAGCCAGGCAAATAGGAAGGCTGGAATGATAAGCAGGCACGGGCTGCTATATTAGTATCTGCCTTAGCATCGGGTTTGCAAGTTGGTAATTCATTAATAAGGTATGTTCCCCACCCCCCCCAGTAATGGAAGTGAAGCATACAGCTGCCACGTGATAAGCAGGGAAGCAGGTTTCTGGGCAGGTGCTGCTCTGCCACGTTTACCTCTTTCAGCTCAGCCTTCACAGTGCCCTGGTGTGGTGGGCACCTCTGTCCCATTTTATAGATAAAGCAACAGGAGGTTAGGCTACTTGGTCATATAGCTGGCAAGTGGGCAGGGTGGGCTTTGAACCCCAGGAGTCTGCACATCCAGAATCCTACTTCAGGGGAGAACTGGAAAAGTCAGTTATGCCTTCCGTACCTACTCAGGAGCCACAGACTAGTTAAGAACTTGAAGACCCAGTCTAATCCAATCAGAGTGGTTCGCAGATAGGAAAGCTGTCATAATTACAAAGGCTGAGTCAGATTTGTGTGAGGAGGTGTCTAGTATTAGTATGTCAATTCAGGCTTCACTGAAGGTGAAAGTCTAGCAAGCAAGAATCTGAGTCTACTGGATTCTAAGCTGCAGACGCAACCAATGAGGCAAATATGCTTGGATGACAAGTGATCATCAACTCCAGACTGCAGAGGCAGCATGAGGGGTACACTGACAGAATTTAACCCCTTCTCATCGCAGGGAAAGGGGACTGTCTTTCTGAGCAGTCTTGGGAATGAATGGACAGTAGCCACCATGGGGAAGGGTTAGGTGCAGCCCAGCCTCACACTGGTAGCTCTGCATGGTCTCAGGCCCTAAGAACCTAAAAGATAACCTGAATGGCTTGTAAGGAAAAGGGCACAGGATGAGTCAGGCAAGGGGACGGTAGTCCTGGACTTCAAGTCATCACATGGCTAAAGGGGACTGTCTTTCTGAGCAGTCTTGGGAATGAATGGACAGTAGCCACCATGGGGAAGGGTTAGGTGCAGCCCAGCCTCACACTGGTAGCTCTGCATGGTCTCAGGCCCTAAGAACCTAAAAGATAACCTGAATGGCTTGTAAGGAAAGGGGCACAGGATGAGTCAGGCAAGGGGACGGTAGTCCTGGACTTCAAGTCATCACATGGCATACGGGGCAGGAAAACCTCCAGCTCCAACTTATATCCTAAGAGAGTAAGTTTCCACTTAGAGAAAAAAAGACCAAACAGCAACAGAAAGACAAGTGGGAAGACTAATGCTTTTTCTACACAAAAGATGATGGCTTGGAGAGTAAGAAAAATCAAGTGGAAAAATGTGGCTTGTCCTGAAACACCTGATTTTTAGAAGACTTAGGACATGTGTGTGCTAAGTTGCTTCAGTCGTGTCCGACTCTTTATGATCCCATGGACTGTAGCCCGCCAGGCTTCTCTGTCCATGGGATTCTCCAGGCAGGAACCCTGGAGTGGGTTGCCATATCCTTCTCCAGGGGACCATCCCAATCCAGGGATTGAATCCGCGTCTCTTATGTCTCCTGCAGTAGCAGGCAGATTCTTTACCACGAGCACCACCTGGGAAGCCCTGAACTTAGTTTTTACATTTAGTTATACTTTAAAACTCAAACACTGGACTTGCCTGGTGGCGCAGTGGATAAGAATCTGCCTGCCAATGCAGGGACACAGGCTCCATCCTTGGTGTGGGAAGATTCTACACGCTGCAGGGCAACTAAGACCGTGCGCCACCACCACTAAACGTGTGCCGTAGAGCCTGAGTGCTGCAGCTATTGAAGCCCACGCGCCCAGAGCCTGTGCTTCGAAAGAAAAGCCACAATGAGAAGCCTGCGCACTACAACAAAGAGTAGCCCCTGCTTGCTGCAACCAGGGAAAGCCCACGCACAGCAACAAAGACCCAGTGCAGCCATAAATAAACTTACAAATGCCTTCCCTGGTAGCTCAGAGGTTGAAGCGTCTGCCTCTGATGCGGGAGACCTGGGTTTGATCCCTGGGTCGGGAAGATCCCCTGGAGAAGGAAATGGCAACCCACTCCAGTGTACTTGCCTGGAGAATCCCATGGACTGAGGAGCATGGTGGGCTACAGTCCATGGGGTCACAAAGAGTCGGACACGACTGAGTGACTTAAAAAAAAAACAAAAAACATTAAAATGGACGTGAATCTGAACGAACTCCGGGAGTTGGTGATGGACAGAGAGGCCTGGCGTGCTGTGATTCATGGGGTCGCAAAGAGTTGGACACGACTGAGCAACTGAACTGAACTGAAACATTAAGACCATCTTCTAGTATCATTATATAGCTAATGTAATGGTATGAGTCTTAAAAGAAGCTGCCATATAAACACAAGTTAGCATAAGTGACAAGAATTCCTCAGTGAGGACTAGGCCTAAATTTTGTTCCTATTCTACTAGATTTAGTATAATCCATAACATGAGGTACCTAATTTTCATGAATCAAAAAGTTATATCTCCATTTACAAGGTGGTATAAGATAACATTTTAAAGGGAATATTGAATGACATGTTTACATCTGTATATTAGAAGCTAAAATTCAAAATTTAAGAAAAGCTGTTGAGAGGGTCACATAAAGTGACAATGTCAGTGGTCTGAGGCAGAAACCTAAGCCTATACTGGACTTCCCTGGTGGTCCAGGGGTTAAGATTCCATGTTCCCAATGCAGAGGGCATGGGTTTGATCCCTGGTCAGGGATGGATCCCACATGCTGTGAGGTGTAGTCAAAAGATAACCCAAAACGGAAAAAAAAAAAAAAAAAACCTAAAACCAGACTCTATACCTAATAGTAGGCAATTCTAGTTCAAGGTAATATGGAACCTAGGGTGAATGATGGATTGATGGGTTGTAACACTCACCTAAGAACATTCAAATTCAGCTAAACAGAACACTTGCTCTGGCCCAGTAAAACCCCTCACAGAAGGGAAAGGTTTTGCCAAGCAGCAGATCTTAGCAGAAATCTTTGCTTCCTTACAGTTAATTACTGGGGCAACCACTCTTGAGAACAGTTGAGGATTAAGTGAGATCATGTCAAGTGTTCTATACAATTAGAAGAACTGAAAAAAAGCAAGTTAGATTAGTCAAGAATGCTAACATGGGGGCCTTTATGTGCCAGGCATATTCTCATTTAATCCAATACCAGTTTAAAGCCCATGTTAACTGTCCAAGTCCACAGACACGACTTGTTTATGAAACTTGCCCAAGGTCATGGATGGCTCAGTGGAGTAGCACTCTCACCATCAAGGTAAAGAAGGCTGGGCCCAATATCCCTGTCCAGGGTCTAAAACGAAGCGAGGTACTTTCTTAAATCCATTTCCACTTCAAGTCATGTTTTATCTTGGGGGAGATGTATAGGGATTCTTCAGCAAGGCACATCACCCTCTAACTGTGGCTCAGAAGTGGTCTGACACCTGGGAGGAAGATCCAAATACCCTCTGTCACCTACTCTCCACCTTTCAAAAGCCCAAATCAGAACTGGTCTGGCACAACTATAGGAAACAAGCAAAGGGAAACAGGGAAATGGCAAAATCTGGTTGGAAGCATTCAGGGCTGGTTCCCACATTGTTGTAAGTGAGGTTTGCAAGTTTCCAAGAGTGAAACTGATGCCCTTCACCAGCAAGAAGCCTAGGGTGCACAATGGTCTTGCCTGAAGATCCATGTGCACAGAGTAGCTGTAGCTGCGTCCCCAATATTAGCTGCTGCCCCCCTCTCCCCTTCCCACACATGCACACACAAACACACACATACACACAAGGAAACCCAGTCAGTTCTCCCTAGCAAGGCTTCCTTGATGCCCACGGCTCAGATTTACTGGAAGAAACCACTCAGTTTTCATGCTGCCCAGCTCTAGCCCTCACTGAAGGATAAGGGGTCCTTCCAGAATGCGACTACAGTATGAGGTGATGGAGGGAGCCCCCCAAGGAAGACAGGGCTCGCAAACCTGAGCCGGCCGCGCCTGGGCCCCGACCGGCGGCGGCATCTGTCTCTGGAGGCTGCCATCGGGATCCTTGGCGTGGGACGCCGAGAGAATCCCTCCAAATACCCCCGGAGACCAGGCCAGCCCAATCCCCTCGAGTGGACTGGGCACCGGAAGTGGAGGCCGAAGTGCCCGGGCCGAGGGGTATCCCGAGGCCGCAGGCTGCCCACTTCCTGCGCGACCAGGCTGGCGGCAGGAGCTGGGCCCGAGGCTGCTCCGGGAAGGGGCTCTCCAAGGAAAACCCAAAGCTTGCTCTACTTTGAGGTCAGAAGAGACCCCAAGTTTCTAGTCACCAGGGAACGGGGAGGGGGGCATTGGCCCATTTTGGCGCCAAACGGCCAGGGGCGCGCGCGACCGGAAGTGCCACCCTGCCCGCGCCAACTGCCGCCGCGCGCCGAGCCAGCCCACGCATGCGCGCCCGTCTGTCAGCGGCGGCCACGGGCTGCCGCGAGGGGAAATGACCCCCGCCCCCACCGCCGTGCCACCCACCCAGGTTCCCGGTTCCCCGCGGCACCTACCGCCTGCGGACATCGTCAGGCAGTGAGAAGGCCCGGGAGGCCAGCGCAGGTACCCGCGCCGGGGCGGTACGGGCAGGCATCTTGGAAGGTGCAGCAGAGGCGGCAGCAGCACAGGCAACCCTGGCTTTTCGCGCGGAAACCGACGGGGAGGGGCCGCGAGCGGAGGCGGCGCGTACCATCCCGGCCCAGGCGTGGGGGAAGTCGGGCCGTACCACACAGAGAGAGGCTGTACCATGAGTGGGCGGAGGCAGTGGAATTGGCTCCGCACAGGGGTCGCGCATGCGCGACGGAGGAGCGCACCCCTGCGCGGAGCAGTGGATTTGTCCAAGCTCCTCCATTTGCTGCCAGCCTTGCCTGAGACATTCATTCATTCATTCTTTACCCGCATGCTAGGGATAGAACGAGGAACATCCCCAGGGCATTATACCCTGTGGGCTCTAAAGTTCAAGTACTCGTCGGGCAGGTCACTTGGACCCAGCCTCAGTTTCCTCATCTGTGAAAAGGAGCTAACAGAACTTACTCCAGAAAGTGTTGAGGATGCACGAAGGATCTCACAGTGTAGGGAGACCTGGGCCACTTCCACAGCCTGTGTACTTAAAGAAGCATCAGAACTCGGGCAAGGATAGTCTTTTCACACATGGTGCTGAGAAATCATATCTACACGCCAAACCTACCCAGAATGCGAATACCTACCTGCGAAAGGATGAAATTGGACCCTTACACTACATATAAAAGTTAACTCAAAAGATGGATTAAAAACCTAAACCTAAAACTGTGGCACTTCTAAAAGAAAGTGTATGTGTGGTGGGGCAGGGGGCAGCTTCACAACATTGGGCTTGGTGATAATATCTTGAAAATGACACCAAAACCACAGGTCACAGAAAGATAGACAAATGGGACTATGTTAAAGTGAACTTATGAAAATTAAAGTGAACTCATGAACAGCAAAGGAATCAAAGTGAAAAAGCAACCAATATAATGAGAAAAATGTAGGCAACCCATGTATCTGATAAGGGCTTAATATCTAGACTATATAAAGAATGCCTACAACTCGAAGATAATTAGAAAACAGACAGGGGACTTGAATAGAAAGTTTCATAAAGTAGATATAGATGGACAAATGTATATGAAAAGAGGTTCAATACGACCAGTCAGGGAAATGCAAATGAAAACCACAATGAGATCACCTCACATGCTTTAGGATGGCCAGTATCAAAACAAAAAGTATCGGTGAGAACATGGAAATTAGAACCCCCTTGCACTGTCAGTGGGGATTTAGAATACTGCAGCTGCTATAGAAAAGTGTGGAGGCTCCTCAAAAAACTAAAAATAGAATTATATGAACAGCAACCCCATTTCTAGATAAATATTCAAAAGAATAGGAAATACGATCTCAGAGAAATTTGCACACCCATCTTCTCAGTGGCAGCATTCACAACAGCCAAGAGGTAGAGGCAACCCAAAGGACAGGATAGATGAATGGAAAAAGAAAATGTGGCATATACATTATGGATGTATTAAATGGATTATTCAGCCTTTAAAAAAAAGCAATCCTGCCCTTTTACAACAGCCTGGGTGAAACTTGAGGTCATTATGCTAAGTGAAATAAACTAGTCACAAAAAGACACTCTGTGTGATTCCACTTAGAGGTATCTGACTTAGTCACCTCACAAAGAAAGAACAATGGTGGTTGCCAGGGGCTGGGAGGAAGAGGAAAGTTGTTCAATAGGAATAGAGTTTCAGTTTCACAAGATGAAAGTTTGAGATCTGCTGCAGAACAATGTGCATATAGTTAGTAATGTACTGTATACTTAAAAACAATTAAGATGATAAATGCTATGGTTTTTTATCCCAATAAAGAAATAAATCATCAATAGGATAGGACTACATTTTTTTTTAAAGTAGTTTATCTGCCACAACGTAAGCATCAGAATGGAGTTCCAGGTTACAGTATACATTTTTGTATTATGCAATTTACAAGTGAACGTATTTGTAAACATGCACATAAACTAAGTTCCCCCAGCAACTGGTGGAGAGCTTCCAGAAGTGGACCTCAGACCCTCTGGTTGCCATGGGTTACCCACTGCAGGTCAGGATCCAGGAGAACTGAAATATTAGGAATAAAACTAATAGCTATTAATTGAATATTTAATCAGTACTTCCTTACTGTACCAGGATCTTTAGGAGTTATTTAGCCCTTAACAGGCTTCCCTGGTGGCTCAGATGGTAAAGAATCCACCTATAATGCAGGAGACCTGGGTTCAATCCCTGGGTCAGAAAGATCCCCTGGAGAAGGGAATGGCTACCCATTCCAGTATTCTTGCCTGGAGAATCCCATGGACAGAGAAGCCTGGTGGGCTACAGTCCATGGGGTCTCAACGAGTCAGACACGACTGAGCATTTAACACACACTCAGTCCTTAACCACCATAAAGGGAGGTTTCAAGACCCCTCCCCCCTCCATTTCCCATGGCCTAGGAGATTCGTCACAAAGGAGGCTGGCTTACCCAAGATTACAGGCTCAGTAAGCAGGAAGAACTATCAATCCAGGTGTCTTTAACTCCAAAGCCTGAATGTGTAGACCTGTCAAAAGCCAGCACCTGGGTCCCTAACCCAGCTTAGGAAAGGGGGCGCTCATAGGATGGGGTAGGGAGGGGAAAGAGATAGATGAGCAGTCTGCTGTTCAAGGGCCTCAGCTCACAGGAGAGCAGCTGCATTTATTGGAACCTCCCTCTCAGGTAGATTCTCTTTGTAATCCCTTTGCCAAGGGATAATTCGACCCATTCTACAGATGGGACAAGGGCTCAGGGACGAAGACTGGCTGAGGTTCCTGGTGGCTCAGATGGTAAAGAATCTGCCTGCAAGGCAAGAGAGCGGGGTTCAATCCCTAGGTTGGGAAGATCCTCTGGAGAAGGAAATGGCAACCCAATACAGTATTCTTGCCTGGAAATCCCATGGACAGAGGAACCTGGTGGGCTGCAGTCCATGGGTTGCAAAGAGCTGGACACAACTGAGCACATAACACTTTCACTTTCACCCAGCAAGTTGGTGTCAAAGCTGTACCTTCAGCCCAGCTGATCTGTTCATGTCGCTCAGAAGAAACCAGCCAGGTACCATCTCTTAATTCCTCTCCTCCCCTCACCTGCTGGAGGTGAGAAATCTGTTGCTTCTTCGTCTGAAATACACACAGGACTTTCTGTGTAACCCAGACTGCCATCATCTCTCACTTGTACTATAATAGCAGCCCCTTCCCCAATCTCAGCCCACTGCATCCAGAGGGCATTTTCAAACACTTTTAATGCCCTTTTCTTTCCCACTAGAATCTTACAGAACTTTCCACTGCCCTTGAAATAAAATGTAAGCATATAACTACCTTTACAAGGTCCTGGAAAAGGCAATGGCAACCCACTCCAGTATTCTTGCCTGGGAAATCCCATGGACAGAGGAGCCTGGCGGGCTGCAGTCCATGGGGTCACAAGAGTCANTTCCCACTAGAATCTTACAGAACTTTCCACTGCCCTTGAAATAAAATGTAAGCATATAACTACCTTTACAAGGTCCTGGAAAAGGCAATGGCAACCCACTCCAGTATTCTTGCCTGGGAAATCCCATGGACAGAGGAGCCTGGCGGGCTGCAGTCCATGGGGTCACAAGAGTCAGACACGACTTAATGACTAAAGCACCTCCACCGCAAGGTCCTGCCATGATGTAACTCATTTCCACCCCCCTCAATGAGCCCCAGCTTCCCTGACCCACTTTCAGGCTTTCAGGCTCTCAAGCGCCAGTGCCCCAGGGCCTTTGCTTTCAATGTCAATGCTTCCCAGGCTACTCCTCTGGAAGATCTACCACTCAGAGGTTGCTGCTACCCACAGGATCCCCCGACCTATCCACTCATCTGGAAACAACCCCTCACCCCCGCCTCTCTGTTCTATCTTCCTGTGGCTTCGTGGCACTTAGCACTGTCACTGACTCTTATTTCTGTCTGTCGTAGTCTTTCTGTTCCACTAGAGTAAAGCAAAGGTTGACAACTTTAGTATGAAGAATCAGATAGTATTTTAGGCTCTGGAGGCCATATGTTCAGTCAACTCAACGCTGCCTTTCTAGCATAGAAATAGCCATAGACATACACAAATGAATAGCTATGGCTGTATTCCAATAAAACTTTATTTACATTTTAAAAAAAAAACACCTTAATTTCTAAAACCTTGCTGGGCCAGATTTAGCCCATGGGCCTTAGCAAGCCAACCCCTGCAAAAATCATGAGCTCCAGGACTTCCCTTGTGGTCCAGTGGTTAAGAATCCACCTGCCAATGCAGGGGACACCATTTTGATCACTGGTCTGGGAAGATTCCAGGGCTGTGGGAAAACTAAGCCAGTGCACCACAACTACTGAAGGCTGCACGCCCTAGAGCGCATGCTCTACAAGAGAATCCACTGCAACGAGAAGCCTGGGCACTGCAACTAGAGAGTCGCCCTGGCTTGCTGCAGCTGGAGAAGGCCGACATGCAACAGTGAAGACCCAGAACAGCCCCAAAGAAATCGAATCTTTTTTTTTTTTTTTTTTTAAAGAAAAGACTGATCTCCAGAGGGCAAGGATTTGGTGGTCTGGCTCATTCACAGCTGGCTCTCCAAGGGCTCACTCAGTTGGAATCCAAATATCCTTTGAATACATAGGACATGGGGGCTACCATGTGGGAGGTGCCTGATGCAAATGTTGGTAGGTATAGAGTGGCTTTCTCCCCTGCCCCCCGCCACAACACTCTGATTTCCATTTCACAAACTCAGAAACTGTAGTCCAAATCAGATCAGTTGCAAACCCAGATTCTGTCTACAGTCCCTGAAGCATCTGCTTTGCTCGACTCACCTGACTGGTGAAATGTTGGCCAAGGTCGGGGGAAAGGGCTACACGTGGCTTCCAGAGTGACTGGCCGGGCCACCAGACTCCTTCCCTGCAGAAGCTTTTTCCCAGCAGTGGATAGGAATCTGCCTGCCATTGCAGGGGAGGTGGGTTCAGTCCCTGCTCCAGGAAGATTCCACACGCCTCAGAGCAACCAAGCCCACGTGCCACGACTGAGCCCGTGTCCTGCAGCTACTGGAGCCCATGAGCCTAGAGCCCCTGCTGTGCAGCAAGAGAAGCCATCCCAGTGAGAAGCCCGCACACTCTGATGAAGAGCAGTCCCTGCTCGCCACACTCGAGAAAGCCCACGTGCACAAAGACCCAGTGTAACCAGAAAACTTTAAAAGGTTTGCCCCACCTCCCCAGTTCCTGGGCCACATTCTTGCCTCCAGCTGGAGGGCCACACTCCAGAGGCCAGGAGAGTCCCGGGGGTCAGCCCAACTGAGGTCTCGGCAGCCCAGCGCACAGGGCTGCTGGAGGGATGGCTACATGTCCTGAGCCACGGTCAGTCAGAAGGCAGAAGCTGAGTCACGCCGCATGCTGGGGAATTAGTCACAGCCACAGAGCTCTTGCTTGATGCCAGGCCAGAAAGGACCCCGGGAGCAGCACTCAAGGCTTGCACACGGACACTTTGCGACTCCCAGCCCCAGGCAGGTGGCCCAGCAGGAAGACCACCAGCACAGAGCCTCGCACACTCTCTAGGCTCAAGTGACTGGAAATCGGATCTTGGGAAGCCAACGGTGAATAGTGCTGGGCAGACCCGTCTGCTCCTCTGCAGGGCCTTTGAGCAGGCTGAGGGCTTTCTGTTTAGGCTTGCCACCAAGCCTGGCCAGGTTTTCCTTCATACAGCCCCTGAGTCAGTTAGCTGATTTGCCCCTCCAGGGCCAGTGCCCCAACTCAAGTCATTCCTCCCTGCTCTCCTGGACACCTGCCTGGTCTCCTTCCTGGGCTGCCCTTCAGCCCTTCTACCACCTACTCTCCACAAGGAAGTGTGAAGTTTCTACATCTGAGGGGCTTCCCTGGTAGCTTAGTGGTGAGGAACCTGCCTGCCAGCGCAGGAGACACGGGTTTGATCCCTGGTCCAGGAATATCTCACATGCCAAGGAGCAACTAAGCCACAGCTACCGAGCCTGTGCTCTAGAGCCCAGGAACCACAACTATTGTGCCCATGAGCCAGAATTACTGAAACCTTCATGTCCTAGAGTTCATACTCCACAACAAGAGAAGCCACCGCAATGAGAACTCTCTGCACCCCAGCTAGAGTAGCCCCCCCACAGTCGCCACAACAAAAGAAAAGCCCACGCGGTAATGAAGACCCAGCACAGCCAAAAATAAATAAAATTATTTTCTTAAAATCTAGATCTGGTCTTATCAGCCCCTCTCTACCCTACTGAAGACAGCTGAATGGCTTCCCAGGGCTCTTAGGATAAATCCAACCCCTACGGGCCTAGCTCCAACCACATCAGCTTTTGCCACTCATCCCTTGGTTCACCCAGCTGAGCTACATCCGAGAGGCTCCCCACTCCTTCCTGTCTAAGAGCTGCGGAAGCCTACCTCCTACAGGGCCCTCCAACATTCCTTGCCTCTCTGTACTCACTGCTGCTGCTGCTGAGTCACTTCAGTCGTGTCCGACTCTGTGCAACCCCAGAGACGGCAGCCCACTGAGCTCCCCCATCCCTGGGACTCTCCAGGCAAGAACACCGGAGTGGGTTGCCATTTCCTTCTCCAATGCATGAAAGTGAAAAGTGAAAGTGAAGTCGCTCAGTCGTGTCCGACTGTTAGTGACCCCATGGACTGCAGCCCACCAGGCTCCTCAGTACTCACGCCCTTCTGGAATCCTCTCCAAGAATGAACCGGGGCCAGTCTCTATGGCCAAGAGAGTATGGTGGAAGCGAAGGTGCAGGACTTCTGAGTTGTTGTTGCTTAGCCACTCAGTCCTGTCCAACTCTTTGTGGCCCCATGGACTGCAGCACACCAGGCCTCCCTGTCCTTCACTATCTCTCAGAGTTTGCCCAAGTTCATGTCCATTGAGTCAGTAATGCTTTCCAACCATCTCATCCTCTGCTGCCCCTTTCTCCTTTTGCCCTTAATCTTTCCCAGCATCAGGGTCTTTTCCAATGACTTGGCTCGTCACATCAGGTGGCCAAAGTATTGGAGCTTCAGCTTCCGCATCAGTCCTTCCAATGAGTATTCAGGATTGATTTCCTTTAGGATTGACTGGTTTTATCTCCTTGCAGTCCAAGGAACTCTCAAGAGTCTTCTCCAGCACCACAGTGTGAAAGCATCACTTTTTCAGCTCTCAGCCTTCTGTATGGTCCAACTCTCACATCCATACATGACTACTGAAAGGGAACATAGCTTTGACTATATGCGAGAACTCCATGAACAGTATAAAAAGACTTCTGAGTCTAGACCACAAAAGCCACCTTGTTCTCTTGGGGGAAGCCAGCCATCATGTCATGAGGATGCTCAAGCAGCTTTGTGGGGAGGCCATGGGAGGAGGAACCAGTTTGTCAGCCAGGTGAGTGAGTCACTTTGAAAGTGGTTCCTCCAGCCCCAGTCAAGCCTTCAGATGTCTGTAACCCCCGCTAATATCTGACTATATTCTCTGAGATACCTCAAGCTGGAACTGTTCACTTTGCTGCTTTCTGATCCCCAGCCTGTTAAAACCATTGAGTGGTTATACATGGCTGGTAGTGCTCTAAGCCACTAGACCTTGGGCTTTTTTGTTATCCAGCCATAAAAAAATATTGTAAAGTTTCAGAACTTGCTGTTGTTTTAGCCTGCTGCTCCATGTGTTCACTTCGCCTGCTTAGAGAATCATTAGTCATTCTTTCTATTTTGACTCACCCATCACTTCCTTCAAGGAGCCTATCCTGACCTCCCCCAAGACTATCAGATGTCTTGATGGGCTTTTTTTTTTTTTTAAGTTTCATTTCTTTTCTTAAGTCTTTCTTGAATTTGTTACAATACTGCTTCTGTTTTATGTTTTGGTTTTATGGCCACAAGTCATGTGGGATCTTAGTTCCCCAACCAGGGATCAAACCTGTACCCCCTTGCAATGAAAGGCAAAGTCTTTATCACTGGACCACCAGGGAAGTCCCAATAGGCTTTAAAAAAAAATACATTTATATTGGAGGATAATTGTTTTACAATATTGTATTGGTTTCTGCCATACATCAACATATATGTATCTTTCCTCTTGAACCTCCCTTCCACCTCCCACACCATCCCAACCATCTAGGTTGTCACAGAGCACTGTTTGAGCTCCCTGAGACATACAGCAAATTCCCACTGGCTATCTAATTTTACACATGGTAATGTAGTCAATGCTACTCTCTCAGTGCACCCCCCCCATTCTCCTTTCCCACACTGTATCCACAAGTCTGTTCTTTATGTCTGTGTCTCCATTAGTGAAAGTGAAGTCACTCAGTCGTGTCCGACTCTTTGCAACCCCATGGACTGTAGCCTACCAGGCTCCTGATCAGGGTGTGTTTTATGGGGAGTAATGGGGATAGTTTGGAAAAATAAGAGAGAATTAGGGTGCGACTTGGTACCTCGTATCATAAAGCGGCCCTGAAGGAGCTGCCGGTGGGGGTGAAAAGGAGGAGGAGCCTCCTAGGACAGGAGGGAGGAGAAACAGCCAGGGTGCAGAGGGGCCAGAACCTGCAGCACGGAAGATGAGCCAAGTTCTCCAGACGGAGTGATGGTATTAGTAAGAAAAAGAGAGTTGGAGGAGAGAGAGGCTGCTGAGAAAGGCAAACGCCAGTAAACGTGGGAATCAAGAGATGACTCCAGACTAACAGAGGGATCCCTTCCTCCTTGCAGACATCCCAGCAAGAGCTCAATCTGTCCAGGAAAACATTGCATAAGAGAGGAACTATACCAAGACACATCGCTCCAGTCCCACACCCAGATCTGATAAACACCATTCCCATAGCTGCATTTAACGTCCCTGTGTCGGGGCTCTCCAGGTGGCTCAGCAGTAAAGAATCCACCTGAAGTACAGACGATGCAAGTTTGAGCCCTGGGTCAGAAAGATCCCCTGGGTCAGAAAGATGCCCTGGAGAAGGAAATGGCAGCCCACACAGTGTTCTTGCCTGGAGAATCCCAGGGACAGAGGAGCCTGGAGGGCTGCACTCCTTGGGTCACAAAGAGTCGGACACGACTGAGCACGCATGCACACACACGGCAGGTGACCTATGGACGGCAAGTGTCCTCACAGTATCTCTGCCCAGTTCCCTGAGGGGTCCACAGGGTTGCAAAAAGAGTTGAATGCTGCTGCTGCTAAGTCGCTTCAGTCGTGTCTGACTCTGTGTGATCCCATAGACGGCAGTCCACCAGGCTCCACTGTCCATGGGATTTTCCAGGCAAGAACACTGGAGTGGGTTGCCATTTCCTTCTCCAATGCATGAAAGTGGAAAGTGAAAGTGAAGTCGTGTCCGACTCCTAGCGACCCCATGGACCGCAGCCCACCAGGCTCGTCTATCCATGGGAGTTTCCAGGCAGTTCTGGAGTGGGTGCCCTGACCTTCTCTGAGAGATGAACACAACAGCGTCCAAAGGACAAAAACACCCTGAAGATTTCAAGCTAGGCTGCTTCTCTTCTAGGCCTCAGGGAAGCCGTAGGAGGTGGGGATGGGGAACGTGGACAATGCAACACGATGGGTGTTGTTTCAAAGATTTATTCACTTAACACATGTTTACTGAGTGCCTACTGTGTGCTAGGCATGGTTCTAGTGGCTTGGGTACATCAACAAACCAATCAGGCAAATTGTACCATAAAAGGTGACAAACGCTTTGAAAAAATAGAGCAGGAGTGGCTGGGAGGGGGCCACTGAGGACACCTTCTAGGGTGCTGTGAAAGTTCTATATCTTGATCAGGTGGTAGTTTTACTGTTAACGGTGTGTATGTATGAGAGAGAGAGAAGTTTATTGACCTGTGCACTTAAGATTTGTATACTAAAAAATTAAAAAAATTAAAAATCAGACACTTAAAACTCCTTGGGAAAAACATTGACAGAACACTCTTTGACATAAATTGTGGCAACGTATTATTTGGTCTAAGTGAGTAAAGTCGCTCAGTCGTGTCAGACTCTTTGAGACCCCATGGACTAGCAGCCTACCAGGCTTCTCCCTCCATTGGATTCTCCAGGCAGGAGTACTGGAGTGGGTTGCCATTTCCTTCTCCAGGGGATCTTCCCGACCCAGGGANGTATCCACAAGTCTGTTCTTTATGTCTGTGTCTCCATTAGTGAAAGTGAAGTCACTCAGTCGTGTCCGACTCTTTGCAACCCCATGGACTGTAGCCTACCAGGCTCCTCCATTCATGGGATTTTCCAGGCAAGAATACTGGAGTGGGGTGCCATTGCCTTCTCCAGGGGATCTTCCCAACCCAGGGATTGAAACTGGATCTCCCGTATTGTAGGTAGACGCTTTACTGTCTGAGCCACCAGGGAAGTCCTGTGTCTCCATTTCTGCCCTGCAAATAGATTCATCAGTACCATCTTTCTAGATTAGAGCACTAGGCAGAACTCACGTCGTGTCAATACCCACCACAGGCCTTCGAGTTGATAGGCTCTTTCTTTCACAGCCTATGCCTCAGCTGGTGATCACACATTTTGGGGTGATAACTTTTTGCCATCGTCTAACAAAGTGCCCAAGATGTAGCTGGCACAGAACAAAGACTCAAGGAGCCCTGCATGAGTAAGGGCATGCTGGCTCTTCCTCTATATTAAATGCTCAGTCTGCAAATATTTACCGGAACAAAGGCAGACACCCTTTTATTCAGCTATTCTGCTTCCAGGAATTTCTCCTAAAATGTGCTCACAAACATATGCAAAATGAGAAGTGGGGGATTCGCTGGCAGCCAGTTGTTAGGACTTGGCCCTCTCAGTGTCAGAGTCCCAGATTTGAGCTCTGATCAGGGAACTATGATCTCAAAAACCTTGAGGTGCAGCAAAAAAAAAAAAAAAAGAGAGAGAGAGAGAGAGGGAGAGAAGTGGATGCAGCCCCCCACTGAGCCTTGTCTGTAGCAATATACTGGGAAGAATCTAAATCCCACCAGTGGGGATTAGTTTAAAAGAATGGCTTCCCGTTCTTACAGTGACAAACTCCACATTAACAACAACAACAACAAAAGGATATTTTTCTACATAATATCCTAAAGACTGTTTTCTTATCTGTAAATGGAGAGGAAAAAAAAAAAAGATATGGAGGACATAATCCTTAGTGTGCTACCATTTATGTAAAAAAGGAAGGAAGGAAGGAATTATGTATATTTACTGGTTTACATGTAAAATCTTGGAAAAGAAATAAGATATGAATAAATTTCCTGAGATAAGGGATGCTATCTCTGGAGATAAGGGATGTTAATTAGCAGAGTAGAAGCTACTGGCAGAGGAATTTTTTCTGAATCTTTTAGCCCTTCTGGAATACTGGACCATGTGGCTATATTACTTATGTCAAACAAAAACAACTGGCAGAGCATCGGTGAAAGGGTAGTGTTTTTAGTGAATGATGCTGGAATCACTGGGTGACCCTATGGAAGAAAGTGAACCTTGATCCCTACCTCACACCATATACAAAACTCAGTTCCAGATGTCTTGCAGATCTAAAGTGTTAGTTGCTCAGTTGTGTCTGACTTTTTTTGACCCCATGGACTGTAGCCTGCGAGGCTCCTCTGTCCATGGAAATCTCCAGGCAAGAATACTAGAGTGGGTTGCCATTCCCTTTTCCAGGGGATGTTCCAGACCCAGGGATTAAATCTGGGTCTCCCACATTGCAGTAGATTCTTTACCGTCTGAGCCTCCAGGGAAACCCAAATGGGAAAGCAATGTCAAGATAAACACAGAACATCTTTGTGACTTTGGAGTAGGCAAGTATTTCTTTAACATGACAGAAATCATTTTAATCATAAAGGAAAATATGCTAGGCTGTATTAAGATAATTTTGTTCATCAAATTGTTGTTGTTTAGTTGCTAAGTCATGTCCAATGCTTTTGTGACCCCATGAGCTATATAGCCCACCAGGCTCCTCTGTCCATGGAACTTTGCAGGGAAGAATACTGGAGTGGGTTGCCATTTCCTTCTCCAAGGGATCTTCCCAACCCAGGAATGGAACCTATATCTTCTGCTTGCCAGCAGATTCTTAACCCTAAGCTAAACTAAAAGACAAAGCCACAGACATATGTCTGTTAATCAAAGACTTGTGTCTAAAACAGACTTCAATAATGAAGAGATTGCTTGTCTTCTTCTTAAGTAAACAAAAGAGTTGAACAGGCACTTCACAATAGAGGATATCCAAATAGCCAGAATGGGAAGCTACTCAGTTTCATTAGTCATCAGGAAAATGCAAAATGAAACCTCAGTGTGACATCAGCTCCCACATACACCCAGGCATGCTAGGGTGGCTAAAATGGAAAAAGAAAAGCTTTTCAGTTTTAGCAAGACCAGAACTCTCCTGTGTTGCTGGGAGAGCCCCAAAGAGAACAGTCACTTTGGAAAATGATTTGGTGATATCTACTAAGGCTAAGCATATTCCTGCCCTCTGACCTAAGTAATTCCACTCCTAGAATGAGTGCTTTGATCCAGGGTATATCTATCCAATTCTGTCACCCACTTAAAGCTTGGGCCTCCATCCTTTCTTCCTTCCAAGACATATAGGGTCCCATCTTGCCTCTCTCAGCCCACCCCAGCACCCCTCAACTGCTCTGGGTCCCATGGTCATCTCATTTTCAGCCACCAGTCCCTAAAGAAAAACAGTGCTCAGACCTCTGCGCATCTCTCACCTTCTGGCGCACGAAGTGAAAACACACCACATCTGCCCCTGAGCTGCAAAGAAAATCATCCTCACCACACTGAGCAGGGATGAGAATGGAGCCTGCCCTGGCCGTTAAATCACATGAAGGCCCTCCTTCCTGGAAATGACCACTAATTAGCCACAGCTGCCTCTCCAAAGGCAATCACCAACTTATTACAAATACCTGGCAAAGTGAGGCATTCCCCCACTCTCCCAGGTGAACCGGACTGACCAGGTAGAAGGAGCTGGAGGGGCAGGCACCCTTCTTCCACCTAGGTACCACTGACAGTTGGAGCCGAATAAGCCTTTATCACGGGAGACCGTCCTGTGCATTGCAGTATGACTAACGACATCACTGACCTCTACGCACTAAATGCCAGCTCCACCCCCAGGTGGGTCAACCAAAAATGTCTCAGACATAGCCAAAGTTCCCGTGGGGGTGTGGAATCACCCTGGATGAGAAGGACCAATTTAGCCCCATGGAAGTGACAAAGCAATGGTCTTGTCCTTCCCATATTTCCTCTGGGCAATATCTTGGTGCCAGCCCCAAATCAGCATTTTGAAAACTGTAAGTCATGAATGGGTCACATTAGGAGGGTTCCAGCATGAAAATGCCGAGACCTGGGCCCTGGAGTTAGATCCTGCAGGCCCTGGTAGGGCCCAGCTAACTGTACTTTTTTCACATCCTCCCTACTTGAGAAGTTTAAGAACAGCAGGCACGTGTGTGTGCTGAGTCGCTTCAGTCGTGTCAGACTCTTTTTGACCCTATGGACTGTAGCCTGCCAGGCTCCTCTGTCCATGGGATTCTCCAGGCAAGAATACTGGGGTGGGTTTCCATGCCTTCTGCCAGGAGATCTTCCCAACCCAGGGATTGAACCTG
Source organism: Oreotragus oreotragus (assembly GCA_006410675.1). Classification (NCBI taxonomy): domain Eukaryota; kingdom Metazoa; phylum Chordata; class Mammalia; order Artiodactyla; family Bovidae; genus Oreotragus; species Oreotragus oreotragus. Next base: position 110,857 of record SJYX01015878.1, read on the forward strand.
CGTCTCCTGCATTGGCAGGCAGGTTCTTTACCACTAACACCACCTGGGAAGCCCTTAAGAAGCATTTCCCCAGTTTTATTAAAGTATAATTGACAAATAAAAATTGCATATATTTAAGATGTACAATGCAATGATATGATATATGTATCCTTTATGAAATGATTACCACAATCAGGCTATTAATGCATTCATCACCTCACTTAGTTACCTTATTTATCTATTTATTTACTTTTTGGTTATACTGCATAGCATGTGGGATCTTAGTTCCTCAACTAGGGAGCCAACCCACACCTCATGCACTGGAAGCTCAGAGTCTCATGCACTGGCCTGCCAAGGACTGCCCTAGTTACCATTGTGTGTGTGTGTGCTGAGAACACTACTGTCCACCTACAGGATACAGTATCATTAACTATAATTACCACTGTACATTGATTAGATCCTCAGAATTTACTCATCTAATAACTTAAAGTTTGAATCCTTTGACCAACATTTCCTCATTATCCTCCAGCCCTCAGTAACCAGTGTCCTACTCTCTACTTCTGCGAGTTTGAGTTTTTTAGATTTCACATGTAAATGAAATCATACAACATTTGTCTTTCTGTGTTCGGCTTATTTCACTTAGCATGCTGTCCTATAGGCTCACCCATGTTGTTGCAAATGGCAGGATTTCCTTTGTGGCTGAATTGTATTCCCTGTGTATATATATGTATGTGTGTGTGATATTTTCTTTTCTTTTTTCATTTCCTTTTTTCTTCTTTTTGGCTACACTGTGTGGCCTGTGAGATCTTACTTCCCTGTCCAGGGATTGAACCCAGGCCCCTTGCAGTGGAGACATGGACTCCCAACCACTGGCTCACCAAGGAAAGCCATTTATCACGTTTTCTTTATTCATTCATCTATTGATGAATGCTTAGGTTGTTTCCATATCTCGGCTACTCTGAGTAATGCAGCAGTGAGCATGTTGGAGCAGATGTTTCTTCAAGATACTGATTTCATTTCCTTTGGATATACCCAGAAGTGAGATTGCTGGATCATATGATAGCTCTATTTTTAATCCTTTGAGGAACCTCCATACTGTTTTCCATAAAGGAAAGTTCCTAAATTGCATTATATATTTGCATTTAGGGCCTGTCTCCCCTACTAGCATGTAAGGTCTCTGAGTATATGTGTGCTCAGTGGTGTCCAACTTTTTACGACCTCGAGTACTGTAGCCCACCTAGCTCCTCTCTCCATGGAAATTTCCAGGCAAGAATACTGGAGTGGGTTGCCATTTCCTACTCCAGGGGATCTTCCTGACCCAGGGATCAAACCTCTGTCTCCTGCATCTCCTGCATCGGCAGGTGGATTCTTTACCATTGCGCCACCTGGGAAGTCCTAAGATCACCGAGGGTAGGAATAAAACAGAGGCTTCAATATGTATTTGAGACTTTGGAATTCTTTCTGAATAAGCTTCAGTTCAGTTCAGTTCAGTCGCTCAGTCGTGTCCGACTCTTTGCGACCCCATGAATCACAGCACGCCAGGCCTCCCTGTCCATCACCATCTCCCAGAGTTCACTCAGACTCACGTCCATCGAGTCCGTGATGCCATCCAGCCATCTCATCCACGGTCGTCCCCTTCTCCTCCTGCCCCCAATCCCTCCCAGCATCAGGGTCTTTTCCAATGAGTCAACTCTTCACATGAGGTGGCCAAAGTACTGGAGTTTCAGCTTTAGCATCATTCNTGATGCCATCCAGCCATCTCATCCTCGGTCGTCCCCTTCTCCTCCTGCCCCCAATCCCTCCCAGCATCAGAGTCTTTTCCAATGAGTCAACTCTTCACATGAGGTGGCCAAAGTACTGGAGTTTCAGCTTTAGCATCATTCCTTCCAAAGAAATCCCAGGGTTGATCTCCCTCAGAATGGACTGGTTGGATCTCCTTGCAGTCCAAGGGACTCTCAAGAGTCTTCTCCAACACCACAGTTCAAAAGCATCAGTTCTTCAGTGCTCAGCTTTCTTCACAGTCCAACTTTCACATCCATACATGACCACAAGAAAAACCATAGCCTTGACTATTGAAGTAAAATTTATAGGCCACAAAATGTTCACCCATTTTAAGCACAGGAATGACTACTTCCTTAGTAAATTTGCTAAGTTGTGCAATTATCATCACAATTCAGTTTTAGAATATTTCCATCACTCCAAGAAGAATCTTCATGCCTGGTTCTAGTTAATCCCCATTCCTGCCTTCAGCCCCATGAAACCACCAATCTACTTTTTGTCTCCATAGATTTGCCTCTTATGGACATTTCATATAATGGGCCGTGTGCTGTGCTGTGCTTAGTTGCTCAGTCCTGTCTGACTCTGACACCATGGACTGTAGCCCACCAGGCTCCTCTGTCCATGGGAGTTTTCAAGCAAGAATACTGGAGTGGGTGCTATCTTCTCCTCAAGGGGATCTTCCTGACCCAGGAATTGAACCTGAGTCTCTTGCAGCTCCTGCATTACAGAAGAGTTCTTTATCACTGAGCTGCCAGGGAAGCCCATAATGGACCATATAATTTATGATATTTTGTGTCTGACTTCTTTCACTAAGCATAATTATTTTGGGTGCCATTGTATTATTGTGTCAGTATTTTGTTCCTTTTTTTATTGTTGAGTTATACTCTATCATTGGAGAAGGAAATGGCAATCCACTCCAGTACTCTTTCTTGGAGAATCCCATGGACAGAGGAGCCTGGTAGGCTACAGTCTATGGGGTACAGGGAGGCCTGGCATGCTGCGATTCATGGGGTCACAAAGAGTCGGACACGACTGAGCTACTGAACTGAACCTTTCCCTTCTCTGGAGGATCTTCCCAACCCAGGGATCGAACCCAGGTCTCAAGCATTGCAAGCGGGTTCTTTACCAGCTGAGCCACAAGGGAAGCCCATAGTAAGCTTAGGTTTGCCTCTCTAAGAAACTGCCAAACTGTTTTCCAAAATGCCAGGGCCATCTTGGATTCGAGGTGAGGATTATGAACTACAATTTTACAGACAATGAAATCAGCTAAGACTTGTCAGGTGATTTGCTGAAAGTCTACTTGGGTTGTCAAGTGTTGGAGTTGAGATTCAGATCTGGTTTTCCTTTTTTCTTTTTTTCACTTTAGATAGAGTATGCACTTTTAAAACTAACACCCAAAATGCCGCCGACAATGAGTCACACCTACCCAACTTCATTTCCCTTTCATACAAATTTCGCTATTCTCGGACAAGACACTTAGGGAAAAGTGGTACGTCTGAAAGTGGTACGTCTGCTTCAGATGTCTAAATCTGGGGGAGTACATTTGGTTTGTAGACAAATGAAAAAGATAGCCAGAATGGGAGAATAAGCAGATGGCTGATGAAGTGACAGGTCTAAGCAACAGTCCACAGATTATCAAACCAGTAGGGGACAATCAAAGGAAAGTTTACAAAGGCAGGGTCAGGCTGATGGCATGTGAGCCCTTGACAGTCCTCAGCAAAGAAGAGAGCCAGACTTTATATCCCCCTGGTGAGAGTTTCCAGCACCACTTAGAAAGAACTGAATATCTTTCCATTTTTGAATTTGACTGGGGACAAAGACAAATGTTAAATGACATAATAAGGAGGTGCCATCAGCCAGTACCAAACTAGGGGAAACTGTAGAGCAAACAGCCTGGTTTTTTTTTTTTTTTTTTTTGGCCCCCACCGCGAAGCACGTGCAGTCTTAGATCTCTCATCAGGGGTCAAACTCATGCCACTTACAGTGAAAATATGGAATCTCAAGTCCCAACAACTGGACCACCAGGGAAATCCCAACCTAACTTCTTATGCAAATGAATTACAAAAAAAAAAAACAAGAAAGAGGGAAAGGAAATCTTGTAAAGCAAGGTTAAATAGGTTTCATTTTAGTTCAGTTCAGTCGCTCACTCATGTCCGACTCTTTGCGACCCCATGAATCGCAGCACACCAGGCCTCCCTGTCCATCACCATCTCCCAGAGTTCACTCAGACTCACGTCCATGAGTCGGTGATGCCATCCAGCCATTAAATAGGTTGAATCTGGTTTATACTTATTGTTTAACCAGGTTAGACAAACTTACTAAGCAATATTTCAGAGACTCATTAACAAAATGCCATGTGAGGATCTTGTTTAGATTGACTCAAACACATCAAAGAAAGAAAGAAGAAAAAAAAAAGCTGACATCTGAAACTGATGCAACATTGTAACTCAATTATACTTCAATTGAAAAAAAACACCTGATGGGGGAATTTTAACAGACTGATACTTCCGATAAACATGTAAGTATGATCACAATATTGTGGTTAAGTTTTTTTTTTTTAAGTGTTGCTCTTTAAAAAAAAAAAGATAAAAAGGAGAATACTTACAAATGAAATGGTGTGATATCATCTGGTTTTTCTTAAGAATACCCAGTGAGTATTAATTGATTCAGACAAGAATGGATGCTAAATGAGTAAGTTTGATGAGTAACAGAATTGTTTGCAGTTTCAAAGGACCTCCCCACAAGATACTTAACTTCAAAGGAGGAAACAGTTACTTTAAAGTGGAGAAACTTCGCCCCTATCTCCAAGTGATCAGTTAACATTGTTAGTGATAGAACTAATTGAGAAAGACCTATCAATTCTTTGATATTTCTGCAAAAAAAAAAAAAAAAATCCATAACCTGAATCTAATCATGAGAAAACATCTGCTGAAGGACATGCTTCCAAATGACTGACATATATTTTTCCAAAATGTCAGGGTTACAAAAGACAAAGCTTCTGAAACTGTTCTGATTGAAGGTAACTAAAAAGGCAAGTGAATACAAGCTGGGTTTTTCTTCTGCTATCAGTCAGCAATGGGACAATTGGCAAAATATGATCAAGGTCTGTAGATTTTCTGATTTTGATCATTCTACTGGGTTTTGTAAGAGAATGCATTGTCCTTAGGGAAAGTGAAATATTTAGGTAGATGTACGTATGAATAGATAGATACATAGGCAGGAGCCTGGACTGAATTGTAAGTGATCCTTCTTAACCAGGATCAGTTTTCTCTGAAATTCTTGTACATGAGTGAGAAATCAGTTTCTCTTAATTACTAATGGATTTCTCTGGTGGTTCAGTGGTAAAGAATCTGCTTGCCGATGCAGGAGATGTGGGTTCAATGCCTGGGCTGGGAAAATTCCCTGCAGAAAGAAATAGCAACCCACTCCCGTATCCTTGACTGGAAAATCTCATGTACAGAGAAGACTGGCAGGTTAACGTCTGTGAGATCCCAAAAGAGTGCAGCATGACCTAGCGACTGAATAAGACTGACGTATATTACTCTGCCAGCCGATAAGCTGGTGAGGGACTAGATAGAGGAAGAAGGTGGTTGGAGCAGGCTTCTCTGAGGAGGTGGCATTTGAGTGGAGGCTGGAAGGAGGGGATGAAGGAAGCATGTGGGTGTTTGGGGGAAATTTATTGACTCTGGCCTGGTCTGTGCCTCTTCCTCCTCCCAACCCCAACAACCTCCTTCCAACTTCCAAACAGAGGTTGTCTCTGAACTGCTGGGGGAAGGGGAATTCCGATGGGGGCAGGTGCGTGTGCGGGTGCGTGCACACGTGCGCAGGCCTCACTCTGGCCACCATCTGCCCCACTCCTCTCTTCCACTGGCTTCCCTAGCTTTGTGTAGGTGTCGCTGGGCAGAGCTTTGGTTTGAGGGCCTGGGTTCCTCATCAAAACTCCAGATCTATTTTCAAAGGAGCCGCTGGGCCCTGTGCCTGTGGACAAAAAGGAGAGTGTCATCCTGGAGTCCAGTTACGGAGCCACTTTTCAGCTGCATCCCAGCTGGGCATTTCCTGGATCGAGGGGGTGGGGGGTGGGTGCTGGTGGGGCCTGGCTGCCCACACTCCCCACTCCTTCCATGGCAAAGCGGGGACTGAGGATCCTTTCTCTGGCCCACTGGTGGAACCGGTAGGGTTTGGAATCAGCCCGTCTGAGTTCAAATCCAGACAGGAACATTTATGATTACTAAAAAAAAAAAAAAATCCAGCCAGGCACTGTCCCAACCAGCTGTGTCTAAGCCGCTCATTTAAATTCTCTGAATCCTCATCTCCATAAAAGGAGTTTATCAGTAACTCCTGCCTCCTGAGGATTCTGTCTTCCTGCCTGGAAAGTGCTTGCTGGGGACTTCCCTGGTGGTCTAATGGCTAAGACTCCATGTTCCCAATGCAGGGGGCCCAGGATTCTATCCCTGGTCGGGGAACTAGATCCCACATGCTACAACTGAGAGTTCACATGCTGCAACTAAAAATCTTGCATGCCACAACAAAGACAGATCTTGCCACAACTAATACCTGGCATAGCCAAATAAATAATTAAGGGGGAAAAAAGAAAGTGCATGATGAGGTTGGCCATTCACTTAGGGAACACTGGGCTTTAGAGGGGTAACTGAGTCTGTGTCTCCCAAAACCATCTCTCCAGCTCCCTGGGAGGAATGTGCACTTGGGGTGAAGAAGGGGGGCCCCCACCACCTGCCAGACGTTCTCTTTGAAGGATGGCACAGAGGTCCTGGGACTAATTAATCACTGGGAGGGGCCAGACAACTGCCCAGGTGTGGGGAGGATGTCAGTATTTACCAGGCTTTCTCAGAAGCCACAGAGATCCTGGCTCTGACTGGGCGAGGGGTGGGGGAATGAAAGAACCGGAAGGCTGGAAAAGGATGAATGGTCTGGATAGCAGCCACCCTCCCTGCCCCCACCCACCCCCAGGGTGCTAATGGGGCAACCGCCTGCCTTAAGCCTCAAAAGACAACCACCACCAGAAAGAGACACTGAACCGTTTATTGGCCTGGGCCTGAGTCTCTGGCAGGAGGGGCATTCGGGGAGCTGTGTAAGGGGAGACAAGCCCCCAACTGGCTCCTTGCCCCCCCAAATATCCCCTCCCCCAGCCTTTGCAGTCACAAGAAATCACTTTCAGGTGTGAGGGTTCCTTCCGCCCACCCCCAGGTGAGCTGCACCCCAGCTCTCCAGTGGGGAGATAAGCCAGCAATGACACAGGGGTCGGTGCAGGGACCAGACCCCTCTTTGGCAGCTTCAATACAGACGAGAGGAGACAAACTAGCATGCATTCTGGGAGACATGGCTGGGGAGGGGACCACAGATATTACACACACACACACACACACAGACGCTCATAAATACATGTTTGTACCGCAATATCCCTTCCCTCCATCCACAGAATTTAGCAAAGTCCTTCTGGAGTGGGTTAAAAGAGGGTATCCCACCACTGTCCTTGGTACCCCCACCCCCTGTGTTCCATCTGATGTAGCTGGAAAGCAGGCACAGGAGGCTCAAGGCTGTCCTGCCTTAGACTGGGTACCTTGGCTGGGTCTGGGAGTGGAGCTTGAGGGAGGGTGGTTATTTTAGGGGGGGCCAGAGGTCTGGTGTCAACAGCTCCCCTAGAACTTTCTCCTATTCCACCCTGCCCCACTGGGAGAGTCCTCCTCACCCCAAGACCAGTTTTCCCAGCCCTGGGTGACTCCTCTGAGCCCCAGTAGTGCAATCTGGCCAATGAGGTCTGAGAACGGGGGTTAGTCCCCCCCACCCCCCACGTGGTTTCCTGGCATCTCACTGGTAGAATGAGAAGAACAGACAGGGAAGAAGCTGCCAGAGTGGCCGCTGGTGACATTTGGGGAAGCTGTGGATTTGAGACCAGGAACTGTTAGCCCCAGGGCCGCCCAGAACGGTCAAAGAGGAGGTCTCCAGCCCCTCAGGACACAGTGGTTCCAGGGCAGTAGGCTCCGAGGTGGCCAGAAGAAGGTGGCAAGGAGGGATGGTAAATTCAGAGAGGGGAGTCAGAAACAGGGCGGAGGGTCAGGCGCTCTGAAATGCTGACATCCTTCAGACAGGGCTGGAAATGGCTCCTATGCTGTGTTCCATTCAAGTACCTGCCTGCTGTCACTCAGCCCTTTCCAGGTTCCCCCATTCCACCCCCTCCCCGGTCCTCCCCAGGATCCAGTTCCAAAGAAGTCACCATGCTGAGCCCCAGGACCCTGCTGCGGCTGTGCCATCTGACTGATCAAAGCCTCAGTCGACCATCCCAAGCATGAAAAATCTTCAGCATCACCCGGGTCTGTGGAACGGGGGCATCTTACTTGGCAACCCCCGTCCCCCTCAGCCCCATTTCTGTCCCAGGTCCCCGGAGCTTCTCCATGGAACTCTCTGCCAGGGTGGCCTGGCTGTCAGCCCACTTGCCCCTCACACCATTGTGTTGCCCTCCAGAAATGTGGGTGACGTGGGCATGTGCATGCCCTTCTCCAGGGAACTGGAGCTGCGAAGGGGTAGGAGGTGGTGGCCCGGGGTTCTGTCCCGCCGCCCTTGCACCCCTGCCGCCTGCCGCCAGCACTGCAGCGGCCGTAACACCTCCCGCCGCAGGTCCCGGCTGCGCCACGTGTAGATGACCGGGTTGAGCAGCGAGTTGAGGGTGGCGAAGGCAAAAAAGTAGTGGGCCTGGTAGAGCATAGGGCAGGCCCGGACTGGACAGGCATAGTCCAAGAGGAGGATGCTAAAGGCAGGCAACCAGCAGAAGATAAAGACACCCAGCACGATGGTGACCGTCTTGAGCAGGGCAAGCGTCTGTGGGGCAGCCACATCGGCCTGGCTGGAACGGACCACGCAGTAGATGCGGATGTACAGAGCTACAATGGCCGACAGGATGACCGAGAAGATGGTCACCACGCAGAGCACGTAGGGCTTGGCGTAGAGCGGCAGAACGGTGGAGCAGGCCTCCAGGTGGCCCAGGCAGTTCCAGCCGAGGATGGGCAGGCCGCCAAGGACCAGCGAGATGAGCCACGAGGCCGCGATGAGCAGCAGCATGCGGCAGCTCTTGTCGCTGCCGTAGAGCTTGACCTTGGCAATGGCCACGTGCCGCTCAATGGCGATGGCCAGGAGGCTGAAGACAGAGGCGGAGAGCGTGATAAAGGCAGAGCCCTCACGGGCGAACCACTGCACGGGCGTCAGCCCCAGTGTGACCGAACCCGAGAGCAAGGTATTGGCTATGAAGGCCACGCCCGCCAGCAGGTCTGATGCCGCTAGGTTGCCCAGGAACAGATACATGGCCGAGTGGAACTTGCTGTTGCGGGCAACCGCGATGAGTACCAGCAGGTTCTCTACTACGATGGCACAACACAGGAGGACGATGAGGGCCGAGGCCACCTGACGGGAGGGTGTATCCTTCGTGTCGGGACTCTCCTTGGTGTAATTATAGTGTTCCCTGACCTTGCTGGAGCTTAGGTACTCTGAGTACACGCCGCCCATGGTGGGGCTCAGTAGCCAGCCGGGGCCATGGGGCTGCTGATGCTGCAGAGAGAAAACAGACAGACAGGTCAGTGCTGTGGCTGCAGCCTGGGCTGACTCTGGACTAGGCTGTGGTTCATGTTCCAGCTCTGTCACATGAAGTCAGAATTATCATCATCTCTGCTTTACAAATGGGGGGGCTTCCCAGGTGGCACAAGTGGTAAAGAATCTGCCTGACAATGCAGGAGAGGCAAGAGACGCAGGTTCGATCCCTGGGTCGGGAAGATCCCCTGGAGGAGGGCATAGCAACCCATTCCAGTATTTTTGTCTAGAGAATCCCATGGACAGAGGAGCCTGGCGGGCTTCAGTCCACAGGGTCACAAAGAGTCAGACACGACTGAGCGACTGAGCAACTGAGCAAATGAGCACTGTTTTACAAATGGAAAACCCAGAGAGGTCAATTCACTTTCCCAAAGCCTCAAAACTAGTCAGTGGCAGAGCCTCAGAGACCCACTCCAAAGCGTCTAAAACCTCTAGGCTACAGTGTCTTGCAAAGGAACAGAAGCTCCCCTAAAGGGCATAAGAGACGTGAAGTGGACTTCTGGAAGCCTTACCCACCTACCCAGAGAGGGAGTCTTAGCCAGAACCTGGAGGCTTGTTTCCTTTCTCGAATACACTGGAGCCTCGGGCCCCATGCCGCCTGCCAGCCTGGGTCAGTGAGATGCTGGTGGCTGATAGCACCATCCCCTGCTCATTACCACCCACTGCTCTGGATTTCAGACTGGGTCTAAGCCCAGAGGCCCTGGGTGTTCCCGAGATAAGGCTCTGGGGAGACACCGGGGCGGCCCCAAGGTTTGAGCATCACAGAGGTCACATCATCTTCAAGGACATAGACCTTGCAGGCAATCCAGGGTTCAGCCCCATTCCCACATCTGACATGGTGTGGTATGCTGGGCCAAGTCACTCGATGCTTGGTCTCTAGGTCTCAGTGGCCTCATCTGTGCAATGGGGAGAAGAAAGCCCATTTCAGAGGGGTGATGGGAAAATCCTGTTGAATGATACATGCAGCACATTTAGCACATAGCAGGCACGCAACAAATATTAGCTAATATTACTAACTCCCCTCTTCCTGCCATACCATAGGGAGGGACTAGGTGCCTTCCTCCCAGTCTTTTGGGAGGGGATGTTGAGTGAGCCAGCTGGGCAAGAGTCCACAACAGCCTGTTCTCATCAGCATCATCTAGCCCTGCCCTGGGACACAGGGTCTTAGCTGGATGGGCAGGGCCCTGTGGCACCCCCCTCCCCAGCCAGGATGAAATCCAGATGTGAGGGCCTTGGAACACACAGGGTGGAGTCCTTGCTCTCCAGTCACATCCGGTGTGGGGAAGGCTGGGAGGGGATGATGGGATGGGGGAGCCACAGGAGACCCGTCTGGGAGGTCCTGGCTGGGAGGATGGGGCAGCTGAACTGAAGTCATGTGAGTGGTGAGGGGGCGTGCAGCCCCGCGGGGAAGAGGAGGGGACGGTATTCCCTTCCATGAAAGCCTGAGTCACCCCTCTCCCAAGGAAAACTGAGCCGTGGCGGGAGGGGGCTGGAAGGAGCGCGTAGGCAGAGTGGGTTAGAGGCCAATACCATGGCCTTCCCCCAGCTTGGGAATTGGGGCGGGGGCCAGGAGTTGGTCTCAGAGGAACTGGTGTAGGGTCTGCCTTTCACGGGGGCCAGGAGGAAGCTCCAGGCCAGCAGTTAGTTAATGGAGGGGAGGGGTGCAGGAACAGCCCTCCCCAAGTCCCTGGAAACATGCCTTGCAAGGACCACGTGCATGCCAGGAGCACCAGTTCCAGAAAAGGCTGGTTAGGCCGGTTCTCAGTGAGCCTGGGAATGATGAGGGGCTTCCGGGGTCGCCCAGCCATCTCAGTCTCGGACACCCCCTCGGAGGGGCGCCCTGGCCCCCGGCCTGATAGAGGCAGCTGCTCCCCCTGGGCAAAAGGACATCCGTCCTAGTTTGGGAACAGAGAAAGGCTTGTGCGCATCCCCAGGGACTGTCGCTCCGCCCAGATCGCCACACAGAGGCCCCTTGTTCCCCTGCCGGACAGGGCCCAGGCGCCCCGATGCCCTCTGCCCATTGCAGCGGGCTTGGCCCAGGTCTTGGGCCTTACTAGACCGACCGACAGGCCAGAAACAGCCCCGCGCTCTGATTGGCTCATTTTCAATCCCAGAGTATTGAGCAACTCAGGCCTATTGGCCTGAGCTTTGCATCCTTGACATTTGATTGGGGGCCCAGTTGGGGGCGCTCTATGGCTTGCACTATTGAGCGGGCCCTTTCCAGGCGGTTGCAGCTCATTTCTTTTCGAGGACATTTGTTAAGACTGTGTGGATGTCCCCGGGGAGAGTCTGAACCACAGCCTGACCGCTGGGTCACCCCGACCAGTCACCCTCGGGCTGCCCTGGCCTACTGGCCCCCTCCTGGGGATCATAATTGAGAATTGAGGGCCCGTGGAAGGTCTGGGAAGCACCCTTGCTGGTGGGCTAGAAGCCCAGGGTGTGCCCCCTGCACCGCCCCTCAAATCTTCCTCCTGTCTGGCGGCCCAGAGAAAGATTTATGGCCGATTCCTAGATAAATGAGAAGTGGTTTCAGTCCTCATACCCCAGGGACTGACCAAAATGTCGTCTTCTTCCTTGGGAGACTACCCTCACTTCTTATAGCCTCAGAAGGAGGGGTGGTTATTTAGAGAAGACGAATTCCTCTTTCTTCTCCACTAGGACGATTCCCAGAAAGAGGAACCCAGGGTCTGGAGGCTGGAGCTGGCAGTCACCCTGAGGCAAATACAAGCCTGGCCTGCTTCCCCTCCCTGCCTCAGGCTCCCAGGCATGGCTAACGCAGGGCCTGACTCCTCTTCACCTTCACCAAGGCAGTCACCTCCCAGATGCTCAGTAAGAGGTCACTAGGCTCAGCACTGGGGAATGGCCAGGCCTGAAGCAAGACAGACAAGCGATGAGGTTTGGAGGGAAGGAAAGCGAAACACACCACGACTGTTCAGGGGGAGATTAAGAGAGAGGAAGGCAAGAGGACGTCTCAGTGGCTTCCAGGAGCTCCTCCCGCAAGTTCTATGGAGGCGTGCCCTGTGGTTACTGTTCCTCTGGGCATTCACACGTCCCATGGCCCTTACCCTAGGATATCCCCCTGGGCTCAGTTTCCCTCTATTTCCCAGGTGGCTCGGTGGTAAAGAATCTGCCTGCACGTCAATCCCTGGTTGGGAAGATCCCCTGGAGGGAGAAAAGGCAATCCACTCCAGTATTCTTGCCTAGGAAATCCCAAGGACAGAGGAAATCCCTGGCGAGCTACAGTCCATGGGATCACAAAGAGTCAGACACAACCAAGCTCACGTGCATGCATCCATACCCCCCTATACTGCCATTCTCCATGCAGCAGCCAGGGGGAGCTTTCAATGTATAGCGTCAATATGTCACGCCTCCCCTCCAAACTCTGCCATGGTTCCCCAGTTTCCAAAGCAGCCCCTGACCACCTGCCCTCCTCCCACTCTCCCCCAGAGCCATTCCACTGAACCACACTGGCCTCTCACGGTTCAGCCCCACGCCTACCTCGGAGCTTTTGCCTCTGCTATTTCTTCACCTGGCATGGCATTCCTATCTTTCAGGGTTCTGTTTTAGTGGCCTCTAACCACTAGGCTATCCCAGCCACCTTCCCTAGGCCCTTTCTGTCACAGCATCTTTTATTATATCCACAGCACTTGCCAATTTCAGAAATTATCATTGTATTTCTTGTTTTTTTTGTCAGCTACCATGGTTGAATGTGTGTCAGAGGCCAGCAACTAAATCCTTCAGTCCCTGGAAGAATGCCTGGCATACTTAGAAAGCACTCAGAAAATGTGTGGGATGGATGGATGAATGGATAGATGGACGAGTAGATGAATGAATGAACAAGTGAACGAGGGCCCCCGAGGGTGGAGGCTCCTAAACTCAGCCCAGGCTCAGACAACAGTAGAGGACGCGGGAGACAGACACCTCTGGTCCGCTGGCAGGCCACCCCCACCAGGCGAAGCCCAGCGTCTCCTTGGAGACACGGCACAACCCGCCCCCGCCCTCGGGCCGCAGTCTCGGCCTCCTTATCTGGCGGTGGAATGCACGGTATCCACACTGGCTGCCTTCTGGGGCCGCGCCTCCTTTCTTCCGCGACAGCCACATGCAGGGGACCCCCAAGTCTCCAAGTGGGGGTGGGGGATGCCTGTGCGTCCAGCCTGGGGCCCCGCCTCGATCTTCCTAGAGGACTAGGGAGATGCAGGGAGAGGGTCAGCGACAGCTGCACCGCGAGTGCCGCGCCCGTGTCGCGCCACGCGGGGCACCGTGGGCTCAGCGCGTGGCGCCTGGAGTGTCTGACTAGGGAAGAGTCTGGTGAAGGGATGGAAATCCCCGGTGAGTCAACTCGTGCCAGAAGAAGTGGGCGAGGTTCCCACGCTTGTCTGGGCCCAGAACCGCGCGGAGTCCGCGCCACGCGTGCCGGCGCCCGCGCCCCATCCCCAGGCCCCAAGGGAAAGAAGAGGCGCCGAAGCCAGGCAGTCTCAGGTTCACTTTCCTTCCAGAACAAAGCCACGACCCCACGGGGGGTGGGGGGGAGGACTGGAAGAGACGAACGACTCAGGGAAACTGAGGCAGAGGATCAGAAGTGCAGGAGGTGGTCATCTGCTCTCCTCGGGGGCCCCGCCCCTTGGCTTGGCTGTACTGCGACGGCCAGCACCTTTCGCCCGCGTCCAGCTGGAGTCAGCAAAGAGGGGCGCCCTCCCCTCCCCCATACACAGTCCCCAAACCCCTGGTCCGGGGTGCACGCCATCCTGCCTCCCAGTCTCCGACCGAAAGCGCTTGGATTCCGCCTTCTCCTCCCGGCCAACTTCCTGCCGCTGGAGAAGGCGGGGAACTCAGTCTGGGGGTTCGCGGCCAAGGCAATGGGGCCTCCTAGGATCTTGGAGAGGACGCATGATGACCACTCCCTGGGTGCAGCCGGAGGACCAGCAGTGCATGCGCGCCCAGGGAGCCCCCGACCCCTGGCGGGCTTTCCTAGCTCCGATCCGAGACCTCCGGGGACCGGGGCCCGCCCTTTCTGCCTCCCCCTCGCCACGCACGCTCACCTGGCTAGGCCCACCCGGCTCCTTGCCTGGGCCGGAGGGGCTTTGGCGCCTGTGTCCCCCGGGACGGCCGCGGCAGGGGCTGGGACTGCCCGCCGGGCTCCACTGCGTCCCGGGGCTGGGGACTGGGGACTCAGGGGCACCGAGGGAAGAGCCGCCTTGGCCCCCACTCGCCCCGCCCTGTCTCCGCCTCCTTTCCGGCCGGCGGCTGCAGCAATGAATTCCAGATGTGATCAGCTCAGCGGGGCGCGCGCGAGGGCGGGCGTGGGGGAGGCGCGCAGGGTCCCTTTGTCCGCACCCCCACCTCCAGCCCTGCCCCCTCCCAGCCCCCACCCGTGAGAACTGGCCAGCGCATGACGTCACGCAGTCCCGTACTGTCCAGTCGCTCCTGCCCAGGTGGCCTCAACGTGAAGTAACTGTCTTGGATTGCAGATATATTCTTGGCCCCTGCCTGGGATCTTGGAATTGCAGGAGGGCAAGGAATTTCCTTATTTATTCAGCAAGGAGCATCTACTAAGGTCAACGCAACAAACAGGCATTAAGCGGCCACTATGTGTTCATCCAACAAATAAGCAAGTTCCTATTATGTGCTAGGTGGTGGCGGTGGTTTGGGCGCTAGGTGGTGTCCGTCCGACTCTTGCAACCCCATGGACTCTAGCACCCGGGCTCCTCCTTGGGATTTTGATTTCCCAAACAAGAATACTGGGGTAGGTAGCCATTTCCTTCTCCAGGGGATCTTCCCGACCCAGGACCCACTGACGGGTGGATGCTTTACCACTGAGCCAGGGAAGTCCACTATGTGCTAGGTCCTGCCACAAAGAATGGATTGGTTTTTGCCTTGATAAGGCCCCAGAATTGAGGCCCTGGCCCCTCTGCCCTAGAAGACTGGGGAACACTCAGCAGCCTCCACTGCCTCCGTCCATGGAGTACCTTCCTTGTGGTCGACCAGCAGGCCCAAGCTAATTCTTGCTTTTCAGGTTGGGTCCCAGTCTTCTTGGCTGAGCCATGAGGGATCTTAATTCCCCAACCAGGGATCAAACCCCATGCCCCCTGCAGTGGAAGCACAGAGTTTTAACCACTGGACCTCCAGGGAAGTCCTAGCCAGTTCTTTAGTTTCCCATTTTTCCCTCATTGAGCTTTTCCTGGGCATCTCTGTGTGCCTGGCTGCAGAGATGAAGCCCACCTACATTTACTGATGTGTGTGTGTGAAATCAGAGACTAGACGATATGTCCCTCACTCCTTCGGAAATGGCAACCCATTCCCATATTCTTGCCTGGAAAAATTCTATGGACAAGGGAGCCTGGCAGGTTATAGTCCATGGGGTCGCAAAGAGTCAAACATGACTGGGTGATCAAGATCCCACGCACAGGCATAGCAGTGAACAGAAAAGGGAAAAAGTCCTTCCCTTCACGGAACTTTTGTTCAGAAAGGCACTATTTGTGGAAATGAATACATCATCTGCTTATATGTTTACTTACCACAATACAGTAAGCACCTGCATGTGCCAGACACCATCCTAAAAGGCTGGAGATATATCAGGAAACAAAACAGATAAAACTCCCTGTCCCAAGTTGATGTTCTACTATACTTGCTCAGGGCTTCCCCACTGGCTCAGTGGTAAAGAATTTTCGTGCAATGCAGCAGCTGCTGGAGACTTGGTTTCAATCCCTGGGTCAGGAAGTTTCCTCTGGAGGAGGAAATGGCAACCCACGCCAGTATTCTTGCCTGGAGAAGCCCATGGACAGAGGAGCCTGACGGGCTACAGTCCACAGGGTCACAAAAAGAGTCAGACACGACTGAAGCGACTTAGTATGCACACATACTTGCTCAGAATATCTAAAGTATTACAGAAAGAAGAAACTGATAAATTTCCTGGGAGGGGAACTGAAAGATAGGGGACAGGGCATGGGAGGGACATACCTTTCGCTCTGTGAGTGCTTTTATATCTTTTGACTTTTGTAACATGTACATACTTGGCCTATTTCAACAATAAGTTTCGCTGAGGGAGTTCACAGGCGGCCCAGTGGTTAGGACTTAGGGCTTTCACTGCCATGGCCCAGGTTCAGTTTCTGCTCAGGAAGCTAAGGCTCGGACAAGCCATGTGGTCAAAAGAATTAATTGATCAATTAAACTGAAAGTGAGACGCGTGCTTAGTCACTTTGTAGTGTCCGACTCTTTGTGGATTACTGAATACTGGAGTGGGTTGCCATGCCCTCCTCCAGGGGTTCTTCCCAACCCAGGGAGGGAACCCAGGTCTCCCACATTGCAGGTGGATTCTTTACTGTCTGAACCACCAGGGAAGCCCTGATACCCAGGCAGTGTAAGAAAAAAGAGAGAGAAGGTAGGCACAGTCTTCTGTGTGTATTTGGTTGTGCGGTACAGCACGTGGGATCTTAGTTCCTCAACCAGGGATAGAACCCAGGCTCTTGGTAGTGACAGTGAGGAGTCTTAACCACTGGACCGCCAGGAAATTCCTTGTATGTCTAATACACTTCAGTAAAAAGTGTTGTAAAGCAAAATGACCAAAAAAAAAGGGTATCTGCACTCCCATGTCTGTTGCAGTATTATTCTCAGTAGCCAAGGTATGGGAACAACTTGTGTCTGTCAAGAGATGAATGGATAAAGATGTGAGATTCATTTATACATTCGGTTTCCCCTGGGGTAAAGAATCCACCTGCCAATGCAGGAAATGAGGGTTCAATTCCTGGGTTGGGAAGATTCCCTGGAGTAGAAAATGGCAACCCATCAGGGCTGAAAGCAGGAAGGCCACCCAGGCCTCCCCCAGGCACCGGCAGCTTGCTCCTGCCTGGGCAGCAACCTTAGCAGCTAGGCCATTCTGGGCACGGCTCGCCCAGGACCTGTCTCTTATACACATCTCTGGGGTAAAGAATCCACCTGCCAATGCAGGAAATGAGGGTTCAATTCCTGGGTTGGGAAGATTCCCTGGAGTAGAAAATGGCAACCCACTCCAGTATTCTTGCCTGGAGAATCCCCATGGACAGAGGAGCCTGGCAGGCTATAGTCCATGGGGTCCCACATAGTCGAACACGACTGAGTAACTGAGAATATACACACATATAAATACACATATATATACATACACATATACATAATGGAATATTGTTCACCAATGAGAAAAGAAATTCTGTCATTTTCAACAACATGGATGAAATTTGAAGGCTTTATGGTAAGTGAAACGAGCCAGACCAAAACAAATAAATACCACATGCATGCTAAGTCACTTCAGTTGTGCTCAACTCTTTGCAACTCCGTGGACTGTAGCCTGCCAGGCTCCTCTGTCCATGGGGATTCTCCAGGCAAGAATACTGGAGTGGGTTGCCATGCCCTCCTCCAGGGGATCTTCCCAACCGAGGGTCTCCTGAAGCTGCTGTATTGCACGCGAATTCTTTACCACTGAGCCACAGGGGAAGCCCCTAAATACCATATGCTATCACTTATATGTGGAATCTTTAAAAAAAAAACAAACAAACAAACTTATAGAAACAGAGAGTAGGAAAGGTGATGGCCAGATGCTGGGGGGTGGGGGAAATGGAGAGAGATTAGCAAAAGGGTGCAAACTTTCAGTTATAAGATAAATAAGGCTGAGAATCTAATATACAGCACAGTGACTACAGTTGATAATACAGTATCAAAGAATTGAAATTTGCTGAGAATAGAACTGAACTGCTGTTTTACACACACACAAACAAGATAAAAACGTGAGGTAAAAGATGTGTTCATTAACTGGATGAGGGGGAATCCTTTCACTATATATATATATATGTCAAATCACCTGGATATACACTTTAACTTACCATTTTACATGTCAATCATGCCTCATAAAAGATGAAAAATTTTTTTAATTATACATGCTTGAATCCCACAAAATGCAACCAATTAAAAAGAGAGAAAGAGAAGTTTAGTGCACACTTCTGTATGCATACCATACTCCATAAATCAGATTGAAAAGCAAAAGTTTGAAAAAGGAAATTAAAGTTGATCCATTTATGCCTATTAAAAAGGAAAATCGGAGTCATCTTGATATGAAACTGTTTTTAACGTAAGATGAAAAAAAGCACAATGTAGATGAGTTTGCATTGCTCGCTTGCCTGCGTTTCTGGATATATTTACTTATAAGGATTGTATAAATACACACACATTTGCCTGTGGAGAAACAGGCCGTCTTGGGGAGAAGGCACAAGACCTCCCATCACAGTGGTTACCCCCAGGGAGGGAGACGGGGGACAGGTGAAAATACATACGAATTTGCCTGTGGACAACCAGGCCATCTCAGGGGGATGAGGGGGGAGGCACAAGACCCCGTCACAGTGGTTACCCCCAGGGAGGGACATAGAGGGGGCAGGCAGACAGGTGAGAGGGGACCAGACTTTTCATGGGGTACCCTGGGGGGAGGGAATGTTTTAAATTTTTAGCTCGTTTTACAAACTCAAAAAATTTACGAAGACATGAAAAATCACATTGAAATTATAGGCTTTTTAGCTGTAAAACTATAGGCTTTTTAGCTGTAAAATTGTTTCTATAACAATAATAATTATAACAAATAGTATCAATAACATAAATCAACAATAACATCATCAATAAACATACCCGTGCTATTTATTCAACATGTCACTATGAAATGAATTTATATCAAGAATATACATATTTAAGTTATCAATAAGGAAATAAATATTGAGTCAATATATTAGTGTTACATGTCTGTGGCATATATATTCATTTAATGCAACAGAGAATGCTCTGAGCTAGCTATAGTGATACCTTGTTGGTTTCTGCCATCCAAAACTGAAAGTCCGATGGAAGAGAAAGAGGAAACCAAACAGTTCTAACACACTAGGTAGCAGGGCTTTGATGAGAAGATTTTAAAAAGCCGGAGAGTGACTTTGCTCCTTTTCCTGACTCAGATTTCAGTGTCCACTCAGCTTTCGGGGCTAGATGGTGGGGTCCACTCGGAACCTCAGCAAAACCTCGCCGAATCCTCTGCCCAGATGAAGTGCACCCATGCAAAGTGTAGAAACCAGGTGTTCAACCCACAGAGGACAAAACACACACACACACACAAAAGAAAAAAAGAAAAACCAGGTCCTCTTCTTGCAAGGGAGCTATCAGAGCGGAAATCTTAGCCCTCTGTGAGGACCTGAGACTGGGGAGGAAGTGCCCCCCTCCCCAGCTCCCCTTGGCTGGCTCAGCAGTTTGCCGACCTCTCAAGGGACCTGCGGGAGGGAGGAGTGTGAGGGTAATATCAAGGCTGCAGATACATCCGGCCGTCTGTTAGGGGTATCGTGGCGCCTAGACAAAGGTGATGTCCCCAGGGACACACAGATACACCCGCAAGCAACTTCCTCCTCCCCCTCCACCTCCCATTACTGGGGCCATATGAGATCTACACCGGGTCAGCTGAGGGGACAGGCTAGAGAACTGGGAACCACTTGCATAGACACCCAGCTCGTCTGGGCCGGCGGCAGGGCGGGTTGTCAAGAGGAAAGCTGGAACCTCCCTGTGGCGGGGACTCAGGGAGGGGGGAATCTCTGAGTGAGAGAACAGTGGAAGAGGAAGGAAATGGGGCCCTTTTCTTACTGAGCTCCCAAGCAAGGGAAAAAGAAGAAAAGGAAGAGGCTTGGAGCAGCCTTCACTAATTACAGGGCCACCGACACTAATGGCTAACGCTCGCAGACACAGACAGACTGTGCTGGGTGCGGCTGCAGAGTCCCCCACGCCTAGGAGGTGGGTATTATTGTTATCATCATAATTCCATTTTCTATGTGGACTTTCTTTTTCTTTCATTTTTTGGCTGCAGCAAGTGGCATATGGGATCTTAGTTCCCAGACCAGGGGTCCAACTTGCACCCCTTGCATTGGAAGCACTTAACCGTTGGACCACCAGGGAAGTCCCTAGACTTTAGTTTTTTAGAGCAGTCTTAGGTTCACAGGAAAATTGAGCAGAAAGTACAGAGAATGGCCCATCTACCCCTCTTACATGCATAGCTTCCCCCACTGTCAACAGCCGCCCCACAGAGTAGTACATTTGTTACCACTGGTGAACCTACAAACACACTTCGTTATCACCCCCCAAGTCCGTGGTGAACATGAGGGTTCACTCTTAGTTTTGTTCATTCTATGGGTTTGGTCAAATGTATAATGATACATGGGCTTCCCTGGTGGCTCAGGGGTAAAGAATCCACCTGCCAGTGCAGGAGATGCAGGTTCGATCTCTGGGTCAGAAAGATCCCCTGGAGAAGGAAATGGCAACCCACTCCAGTATTCTTGCCTGGAAAATTCCATCAACAGAGGATCCCGGTGGGCTACAGTCCATGGAGTTGTAAAAGAGTCAGATATGACTTAGTGACTAAACAAAATGGGAAAAAAAATGGAAGAAAAAATAATGGCACCTATCCACCCTTATAGTATCATACAGAATAGTTTCACTGCCCTAAAAACCCTCTGTGCTCAGGCCATTCATTCCCCTCCCTCGTCCTTAATCACTGACAACCATTGGTTTTTTTCACTGTCCCCATAGTTTTGCATTTTCCACATCACCCCATTTTAAAGATGAAGAAATTGAGGCACACAGTCATGGTGGGATTTGAACCAGAGCCCTCTCTGCTCTCCTTTTTATCCCAAGTCCCTGTCCCACTCCTGATGCAGTGAACCGCACCCCCACTCCCACCCCCACCCTATCCCTGCCCTGGTGCCTTGGAATAGGAGGGCTGTGATTATTGCTTAGAACCACATCACCAACTAGTGAGGTGTAGAATGTTCTTCTCCACAGTCCAGAGGTGAAGGAATCCCTCTGACCTCTGATCCCACTCTGCTGCTGCTGCTAAGTCACTTCAGTCGTGTCCGACTCTGTGTGACCCCATAGACGGCAGAGCACCAGGCTCCTCCATCCCTGGGATTCTCCAGGCAAGAACACTGGAGTGGGTTGCCATTTCCTTCTCCCACTCTACCCCAATTAAAAAAAATTTTTTTTAATCTATTTATTTGGGCTGTACCAGGTCTTAGTTGCAGCACGTGGGGTCTTTGGTAGTCACCTGCAGGATTTTTCAGTGGCAGCATGTGGGGGTCTAGTTCCCTGACCAGGGATGGAACCCAGGTCCTCTGCATCAGGAGCCTGGATTCCTAGCCATTGGGCCACCAGGGAAGTCTCCACCCCCGATTTTGTGAACTCCCCTATGAGGATGAGGCCTAGAATGTCCCTTGATCCACCCTGGGCCTCCACTGTCTCCCCAACCCCACCCCCCAGCTCTCAGGTTTTGGCAGGAGGAGAAGTGTCTGAGACAGGTCCCAACTTTCTCATCATCACCCCAGCACGAGGAGGGGAGGGGCCCAGCTGCAGAGAGGCTTTCCAGATGCTGATCTTGGCAGGCAGTGTACCAGGCTCCTCCATCCCTGGGATTCTCCAGGCAAGAACACTGGAGTGGGTTGCCATTTCCTTCTCCCACTCTACCCCAATTAAAAAAAATTTTTTTTAATCTATTTATTTGGGCTGTACCAGGTCTTAGTTGCAGCACGTGGGGTCTTTGGTAGTCACCTGCAGGATTTTTCAGTGGCAGCATGTGGGGGTCTAGTTCCCTGACCAGGGATGGAACCCAGGTCCTCTGCATCAGGAGCCTGGATTCCTAGCCATTGGGCCACCAGGGAAGTCTCCACCCCCGATTTTGTGAACTCCCCTATGAGGATGAGGCCTAGAATGTCCCTTGATCCACCCTGGGCCTCCACTGTCTCCCCAACCCCACCCCCCAGCTCTCAGGTTTTGGCAGGAGGAGAAGTGTCTGAGACAGGTCCCAACTTTCTCATCATCACCCCAGCACGAGGAGGGGAGGGGCCCAGCTGCAGAGAGGCTTTCCAGATGCTGATCTTGGCAGGCAGTGCAGCTGCAGTGGCCTCGTTTCATCCACCCATGGGCTCGAGGCCCACTTTCAGCTTCAGGGATAGGGTAGGGAGGCCGCTGGGGGAGGCCACCCCTGCCACGTCAGCACCAGATGGAGCTGCAGCCCGTTGAGCCTGGGAAGGGTCGGGTAGGCTCTCTCTTCTAGATTAAAGAGACGTGCTCATTTTAATGTACCTAAAAAAATACTTCTAAATATAACTATAAATGTAACCAGGAAGAATACCTAAGATATGAATCTTAATTAACCATTAGTACATTACTTAAAAGAATTTTTTGAATCCTTGGCTTACTTCACTGGGCTTACAAAGGTATAAACCTACTTATTTTTCCATTTGAGTATTGTAAATGTAGTTTGTTTAGTCGCTAAGTTGTGTCCAACTCTCTTAACCCCATGGACTGTAGCCTGACAGGTTCTCTGTCCACGGGATTTCCCAGGCAAGAATACTGGATTGGGTTGCCATTTCCTTCTCCATCTTTTTTTAAATTTGTATCTTAAATAAAAATCCTTCACAACTGCATTGCATTAGTTCAGTTCAGTCGCTCAGTCATGTCTGACTCTGCGATCCCGTGAACTGCAGCATGCCAGGCTTTCTTGTCTATTACCAACTTCCGGAGCTACTCAAACTTATGTCTATCGAGTCGGTGATGCCATCCATCCTCTGTCATCCCCTTCTCCTCCTACCCTCAATCTTTCCCAGCATCAGGGTCTCTTCAAATGAGTCAGAGTCAATTTAGGAAAATAGAAGTATCTCAAACAGATGGGATTTAATACCAGGATTGGTTATGTTGATGAGAAATTGATAAAGAGGGAGGCTATGTCCAGTGGGAGATGATGTGGGAAGCAAATGGGGAGAACGACTCTGGCTTGTTCCATCCTCCCACCCTCCAGTCTACCCTTAGTGACCATTGACTAAATCTGGGCAAAAAGCAGTGGGCAAAAGATGGTCTGTCTTATGCAGGGGTCAGACCTTAACTATGGGGCAGGGACAGAACAGGGAGTGGGTGATCTGAGGGTCCACAGGCTCAAGGCTGACACACACCAAATGAGGAAAGGGCAATGATACTCTCATTCTACAGAAAGGAAAACTGAGGCCGAGAGAGCCCATGTGCCCTGCGGGGCCCTGACTCTCTGCCAAAACCTGGGAGGCTGGTTTTGAGCCTTTTTTTCTGCTCCAAACACCCACTTGAACTGAAGAGAATGGAAACATCTATGCAAATCATGCCCATCCCTAGGAGCTGAGGGGAGTGGAGAAAACCTCCATGGGGACTCCTCCTCCTCACCTGCTTGGCTGTTACCCACAAACTGAGCTGCAAAACAGCAGCTGTGTTGGCAGGTGATTGGGGTATACTTTAAACAGCTCCCCCCAAGAGGTCAGAACCCCCAATCAAGCCTGCACCCATGGTCTTCATCTTCTATCTGAAAGCTGCCCCCCAATATCCCAGCCTTGACCTCTTGCCCTTGTGAAAACCCTGGCACAACGATGGGAGGCTAAAAATGACTAGACCTTGGGGGACCTTCCAGTTTCCAATATATGCTCCCTAAATTGCCCTGATGCTGGGAAAAATTGAAGCAAATGTAGAAGAGGGCGGCAGAGGATGAGATGGTGAGATGGCATCACTGACTCAATGGACATGAATTTGAGCAGACTCTGGGAGATAGTGAAGGACAGAGGAGACTGGTATGCTGAAGTCCATGAGGTCGCAAGGAGTTGGACAAAACTTAGTGATTGAAAAGCAACAACAACAAAATTGCTATCGTGCCCGGTGCCAGCAGAGACCCTCTCTGGTCTGCAAGGATTGATGCTGGCCCACTGGGGTCAGAGGTCACTACAATTGAGTCTTTGAGCCACAGGGGAGGGCTGGACACCTCGACCTTCAACCTCTACTCAGGCTTGGACCAAAATGGTCAAACTTTGAGCCTCTCGGTGTGCAGGTCTGAAGGTCATTACCCCCCTTTCATTAAGGCTTGAAAGGGATCCAACAGTGAAAGAAACAAAGATCTCTGTTGTCTAGGAGCTGATGTTCTCATGGAGGAGACAGACAAGAGGCAGGACAAATAAGAACATGATGTCATCTGTTAGGATGTGGTGAAAGTTCAGGAAACAATGACACTGGGAAAGTAGATTAGATATATGGGGTAGGAACAGAACCATGATTTTTAGACCTAGTGTCACCTGAGAAGGTGACATTTGAGTAAAGACCTGAGAGAGGTGAGGGCTTCCCCAATGGCACAGTGGGTAGAGAATCAGCCTGCAAGGCAGGAGACGCGGGTTTGAGTCTGGATTGGGAAGATGCCCCGGAGAAGGAAATGACAACCCACTCTAGTATTCTTCCCTGGAAAATTCCGGACAGAGGAGCCTGGCGGGGTACAGTCCATGGAGTCGCAAAGAGTCAGACACAACTGAGCGACTAAACACACACAAGGAGGTGAGGGAGTGAACCATGCAGATATTTCGGGAAGAGTGGTCCATGTAGAAGGCATGACTAGTGCAAAAGCCCTGGGGCTGGTGTGAGACTGACAGGTTCTGGTGAGAAAACCAGTGCATCCAGGGGCTGCTGCTAATTGGTCAGGCGTTACCTGGGCACAGGGTTAGCAGAGTTGAGTTTCCTAATCGGGAGGTGGGACACACACAAACACTCCCGAGATGAGCTGTATGGTTGATGAGTTCTTTCTTTCCATCCTCAGCCCCCGCAGTGTTGCCCCTGCCCCCGCCACGGAGGGAGCCTAGAACAACCAGCACACTGGAAACCAGAGAGGGAAAGAGAAGGACAGTGGGAGGTAATGGGGACAGGTCTTGCAGGCTCCAGTGCGGACTTTGGCTTTTGCCCTAAGTGAAAAAGGAGGCCTAGAGGGCTCTGAACAGAGGAGGGACATGATCTGAGTCAGGTATTTACAGGCTCTCTCCGTTGTGGGGAGCGAGGAAACACTGTGGGGGCCGAGGATGGAAGGAAAAAGAAGTCATCAACCACACAGCTAGTCAGGGGAGAGGTTGTGGGCATCCTCCCTACCAATAAGGAGACTGAGCTCTGAAAGTGATAACCACATGCCCAGGGACACCCGACCAGTTAGCAGCAGCCCCTGGATTCAAACCTGTGTCTATATGATTCCAGGATCATTGGGTAAATAATCATTCATTGGGTACCTTATTTGCCCATGACTTCAGGGGGGATACAGAGCCTGAGACCCAAGAGACAGAGAGGATTCTGTTTTTGGTAACATACCTGCATCAGGGCTCCCCTGATGATCAGACAGTAAAGACTCTGCCTGCAATGTGGGAGACCTGGGTTTGATCCCTGAGTTGGGAAGATCCCCTGGAGGAGGGCATAGCAACCCACTCCAGTATTCTTGCCTGGAGGATCCCATGGAGGGAGCAGCCTGATGGGCTACAGTCCATGGGGTCACAAAGAGTCGGTCGCGAGTGTCTGAGCACTGCACCAGGATGATGAATGAAGGGATTCACTCAAGAGGGGGAAGGATATTTAGGGAGTCTGGATGGACATGTACACACTGCTATATTTAGAAAGGAAAAGCAGACTTCCTGGTGGCACAGTAGATAAGACTCCACCTGCCAGTGCTGGGGACATGGGTTCGATCCCTGCTTCGGGTAGATTCCACACGCCATGGAGCATCTAAGCCTGTGCACCGCAACTACTGAGCCTGCGCTCTAGAGCCCACATGCTGCAACTACTGAAGCCCGAATGCTGAAGAGCCCATGATCCACCGCTATGAGAACCTCGTACACCATAGAGAACAGTCCCCAGTCTTACAACTAGAGAAAGCCTGTGTTCAGCAACGAAGACCCAGCCCAGGTAAAGCTAAAATAAATACGTAAAAACGAAAGTGGATAATCAACATTTATCCATACAGTACAGGATCTGCTGTATAGCACAGGAAGCTCTGTTCAATGT
This sequence comes from Oreotragus oreotragus, assembly GCA_006410675.1. Classification (NCBI taxonomy): domain Eukaryota; kingdom Metazoa; phylum Chordata; class Mammalia; order Artiodactyla; family Bovidae; genus Oreotragus; species Oreotragus oreotragus. Next base: position 137,065 of record SJYX01015878.1, read on the forward strand.
TATGCAGTAGCTTGGGTGGGGGGGGAGTTTGGGGGAGAATGGATACATGTATATGTGTAGCTGAGTCCTTTTGCTGTCCACTTGAAACTATCACAACATTGCTAATCAGCTCTACTTGAATATAAAATAAAAAATTTTTTTAAAAGAAACATGTATTGAGTCCCTACTGTGTTATAGGCACTATACTGGCTGCAGAACAAAATTTCTGCCAAGAAGGAGACAAAATTTCTCCTCTAATGGGGGAGACAAAAGACATTTAAAAAAATCCAGGAAGTTATATAAGATATTAGAAGATAAATACTGATAAAAAAAAATTAGGGCAGGATAAGGGCTTCCTGGTGGCTCAGACAGTTAAAAATCTGCCTGCAATGCAGGGGAAGAAGGAAACACGGGTTCCAGTCTCCCAGTATAAAAAATTTTTTTAAAAGAAACATGTATTGAGTCCCTACTGTGTTATAGGCACTATACTGGCTGCAGAGCAAAATTTCTGCCAAGAAGGAGACAAAATTTCTCCTCTAATGGGGGAGACAAAAGACATTAAAAAAAATCCAGGAAGTTATATAAGATATTAGAAGATAAATACTGATAAAAAAAAAATTAGGGCAGGATAAGGGCTTCCTGGTGGCTCAGACAGTTAAGAATCTGCCTGCAATGCAGGGGAAGAAGGAAACACGGGTTCCAGTCTCCCAACCCAGGAGACTGGGTCGAGAAGATCCTCTGGAAGAGGACATGGCAACCCACTCCAGTATTCTTGCCTGGAGAATCCCATGGACAGAGGAGCCTGGTGAGCTACAGTCCGTGGGGTCATAAAGAGTCCGACATCACTGAGTGACTAATAAAAAACAAAAAAATAAAACCTGCTATTGTTCACAGTTGCTAATTCGTGCCTGACTGTGACCCCATGGACTGCAGCACACCAGGCTCCCCTGCCCTTCACTATCTGCTCGAGTTTGTTCAAATTCATAACCATTGAGGTGGTCCACGTCAAAAAAAAAAAAAAAAAAAAAGCCTTTAAAGAGAAAGAAAAGTATGATTCAGGCTGAAGAAACAAAAATGCAAAGGCCCTGAGGTGGGGTCAACAGAAATGAACGAGTCAATAAACAAAGCCTGTGGCCATCAGGAAGGTCCAGCCACCCCCTCAACCCTCTCCCCTCCGCCCCCCCACCCACACCCGCCCCCGTCCGGACTTCTGCCCTTTGCAACTGCTATTTCCTCAGCCTGGATCACATTTTCTCCTTTGGATAACCTCTTGATGGAACTTTAAGCCTTAGCTCTCAGGTTATAGCTTCAGAGAAGTCGCCTATGAGACTCCTGCCCCTATGGGTTAGGTGTTCTTCCCCAGAGACTCTATAGACTTCCCTCTCCCATTCCGATCTCTCAGCCTTCTGCACTGAGCTGTATTTCAAGGGTGTCTGTTGGATTTATCCCAGTGGTACACAGTAGGTGCCCACTAAATCATTAAGCAACTAAGTGCCGTTCCATCCCTCACCACATAAAATCTAAATTCTCTTGCCCAGGACAGACTTGGAAAAGCTGCCTGTAAAATAATAAACTGGTTCTCAGAGAAGAGACACAGCTGGTTGTGGCGGTGGATTCTGGGAAGGGAAGGGATGTGGGGCGGGCCCAGCAGGGAACAGAGGTTGGAGGAGACAGATTTTTCATTCACTCTAGTTTTCTTTATGCAGTTTTTGAAATTTTCTTTACTAGGTGTGTGAATTATGCAAACATAAAGTGAATAAACAAGACTGTACAAAATACAGGATTTAGAAGACCTTTTGAAATTGCAAAGTATGTGAAGTTTAAAACACACATTCACAGTTCTTACAAGAGTAGAGTACACAATGAAATATAACACTGTAAATTTTCATTAATACTTCACAGAAATATCCATATGTCATATATCAGATGAAAATTTTAAAAAGAAAAGAAACAATGTCTTACATCTTTAGCACAGCATTCAGGTCCTCCAGTGCCCATCCCTTTCCTTGTCTTGGTTCTTGTCTTGATTTGATGACAAAACTCACCTTCAGTTAATAATAATAATATAGTAATGCTCTGCATGTTTCATGCATGACATGCTTTGCTTCAGTCATTTCATCGAATCTTACCACCTCCCCATCTTCCAGATGAGTACACTGAATTTGTCTCTGAAAACACGTTCTCAGCCACTGAACTCGGTCCAAAACGCGCTGGCAGCCAAATGCTCAGGTTCAGCCCTGCAAGGTCCGTCTAGTCAAGGCTATGGTTTTTCCTGTGGTCATGTATGGATGTGTGATTTGGACTGTGAAGAAAGCTGAGCGCCAAAGAATTGATGCTTTTGAACTGCGGTGTTGGAGAAGACTCTAGAGTCCCTTGGACTGCAAGGAGATCCAACCAGTCCATTCTGAAGGAGATCAGCCCTGGGATTTCTTTGGAAGGAATGATGCTAAAGCTGAAACTCCAGTACTTTGGCCACCTCATGCGAAGAGTTGACTCATTGGAAAAGACTCTGATGCTGGGAGGGATTGGGGGCAGGAGGAGAAGGGGACGACCGAGGATGAGATGGCTGGATGGCATCACTGACTCAATGGACGTGAGTTTGAGTGAACTCCGGGAGATGGTGATGGACAGGGAGGCCTGGCGTGCCGCGATTCATGGGGTCGCAAAGAGTCGGACATGACTGAGCGACTGAACTGAACTAACTCACTCCAGTATTCTTGTGCTTCCCTGGTGGCTCAGCTGGTGACAACCTAGAGGGGTGGGATGAGGTGGGAGGTGGGAGGGAGGTTCAAGAGGGAGGGGACATATGTATACCTATGGCCGATTCATGTTGATGTGTGGCAGAAACCAACACAATATTGTGAAGCAATTAACCTCTATTTAAATATAAGTAAATTTAAATAAAAATAGCTGACATGATAGATGGCTGTAGGGACCAGCACAGTGTTCCTAACAGGTGGACAGTGATTTTTGTCAAGTTTTTTTTCCAAAAGGAAATCGTGACTGAGTCATAGGGATGCCATTTTCTGACAGTAGACATTATATAAATTCATATGCAGAGACTATTTTATTTTCTGTATGATTAAAGAAAGATTTTACCACATAAAGCTAGGTATAAAGAACAGTTAGCGGTGCAGTGCATCCTTCCTCAAGATGAAGCCCGGGGACCAGCAGCATCAACATCACCTGGGGAGGGGTAAGAAATGCACAATACTGGGCCTCCTTCCAGACCTCTTGAATTAGTGTCCTTATCCTAACCAGATCCCCAGGTGACTCATAAGCATATTAAAATTGGCGAAGCATTGATGTAGTGGACATACTGTCTTCAAGTCTGGTTTTACAATGGTATGGAAATACTGGTCCACTATGGATCAGAGGGGTTCCTTAGTAGAGAAGATCAATCAGAGATACTCTACAGTTCCCAAACTACACACCAGGACCAGGGTCATTTCTTATGTGCTGCTGTTGAAGGAACAGATCTAGAGAAAAGAAATGGATGAGGGTAGAAGAGATTTTAGCAAAAGTTGAGTAGGCCTCTCATGGGGGATAAGAAATACAAGTTGTTCACCATTAAGAAGGTATGCCTAACAATGATTGCCAGAAACTGAAGTAACGTAAAACATCCCCTCGATCTAAGTTGAATTCAGTTCAGTCGCTCAGCCATGTCCAACTCTTTGTAACCCCATGGACTGCAGCATGCCAGGCCTCCCTGTCCATCACCAACTCCCAGAGTTCACTCAGACTCATGTCCATTGAGTCGGTGATGCCATCCAGCCATCCCATCCTCTGTCGTCCCCTTCTCCTCCTGCCCCCAATCCCTCCCAGCACCAGAGTCTTTTCCAATGAGTCAGCGCTTCGTATCAGGTGGCCAAAATCTTGGAGTTTCAGCTTTAGCATCAGTCCTTCTAGTGAACACTCAAGACTGATCTCCTTTAAGATGGACTGGTTGGATCTCCCTGCAGTCCAAGGGACTCTCAAGAGTCTTCTTCAATACCTCAGTTCAAAAGCCTCAATTCTTCGGCACTCAGCTTTATGGTCCAACTCTCACATCCATACATGACCACTGGAAAAACCATAGCCTTGACTAGACTGACCTTTGCTGGCAAAGTAATGTCTCTGCTTTTGAATATGCTGTCTAGGTTGGTCATAGGTTTTCTTCCAAGGAGCAAGCATCTTTTAATTTCATAAGTAAGATCACCTAATAAATAGGTACAAATTGAATAGGCTGTCAGAGGACTAATGTTACTTCTCTTACCCCTACACTATTTCAACTAGCAGAAATTAATTGCATCCTTATTCTGTTTAGTTGTTTTTGTTCCTAGGTTATATATCTAACCTTTTTAACTTGTCAACCCACATGAAATTCAGAGATGTAACGTAATGTATCTAAGATTAACTAGTTAGCAAGGGGCAGAACTAGCATTCAAATCCAAGCCATACTACTTCCAAAATGATCACTGAAACTAGAGATTCAGAAGAGTCTTCATGTATCAGATAAACCAGGGACAACTTAATACTTCCCAAACCCTTCTTGCTGAGTCCCAGAGCCATCGTAAATGCTTTTGTAAAAATGTAGATTGTAGAGACTCAGTACTGGGTAGTATGTTATAGTTAGGTTGGGGACCAGGAAAGGGTGGAAAGCATGCACATTTTGAAAAGTTTCTTGATATCTGGGAAAGATTATTATTCTGTGCTTCCTGAGCTAATTTAACACAGGTGTGGGAAAAGAGAATGAGATGTATAACACAGATGATGTAAGCTCAGTCACTTTAGTCATGTTTGACTGTGATCCTATGGACTGTAGCCCGCCAGGCTCCTCTGTCCATGGGAATCACCAGGCAAGAATAATGCAGTTGTTTGCATTGCCCTCCTCCAGAGGATCTTCCCAACCCAGGGATCGAACCTGTGTCTCTTTTGTCTCCTGTATTGCAAGCAGGTTCTTCACCACTGAGTCACCAGAGAAGCTCATAACATAGCTAATAGATCTCCCCATACCTGTCCATGGGTTGGGTTATGAGCAGTCGAAAGCACACACAAGGATAAAAGTTAGATTTCCCTCAATCCCAAAACTGAATAGTGGAACTCAGAAGGAACCCCAGATCCTAGATTTTCAAATGAAATCAATCATTTGACCCAGGAAAACTAGTCAACAGCTCCATGCCTCTTTAACTGAAAAATGGGGTTAATTATGCAATGCTATTCCCTGGGGATATTATGAGGCACTTTAAGAATGTGAAATACTTTTATCTTCTTGTAGAGAAGCAGGAGGTGCTTTGAATAATAATGGCAACAAAAGTAAAAATAAAAATAAGCATACAGAGCCAAACAATTTATCTAGAAAAACACATTCTTAAGTGCATTAGCTATCAAAAAAAAAAAAAAAAAAAAAAATAGAGTTGCTTTTCTTTTCCTAGCTTTCTTTATTCTCATAAAGCTCATCAGGCAGAAATTAGGCAGCAAATATACATGGAAAGATAGCCATAGTCTTTGAATTCTGTCTGCTGAGATGTCTTAATACACGAATGAAGAAAAAAAGGAAACTTCATATAAACTTAACAATATAGTCGGTTTGAAGCCATAAGCGCACAAAGCAGTTCAGTGTATTATACTGAAATACTTCATGAGTGGAGGAAGAATATGTTAATACCTAATATATTTTAGAAATGAACAGTGATTTAACATTCTAAGTAATCATCACCTACGACTAGTATCATTTTCTACTCAAAGGAAGACTATCTCTCTAGATAAATGTTATCTTTTCTTAACAGTACAGGATCAACAACAACATTACTCTGAATAACTTCTTATTGGAAATAGGTACAGTGGAAAAAACAGAAAAAAATTTAAAAGATAGACCTCTATTAAATCTCAATTATAGCACCTAAATATTAACTATTTATACACTTAGTTGATTTCCTTAACTTTTCTGGGAGTTTAGAATAATAGTTTTTCCTTAAATGTTTTGAGCTTCACAGGTAGCTTATGTAAAATAATCATCATAGCACTTGGCACACTGTAACCATTCAGCAAGTGTCATTTTTCAAATTCTTCCTTTTGGCTACAGTGGTGGGAAAATGGGAGGATCTCTCTCATGTAAGGTACCCAGACCCTCAAAATAAGTGCTGTTTCGTAAAGAGGCTTCCAGCCTTGGACCAGAGAATGGTCCTCTAGTCCTTGAATTATGCAAGATATTTCATAGGACAGTTTGACTTTAGGTAAAAATTTCATGTGACTCTAAGAGTAGGCTTGATTTTTAATGCTTGAGGAGAGGTGCAGGGAACTTGTATATATGAGGTCTATAGTGTCTGACTTCTGTTAAGAGTTGTGGGTGCACCTTTCAGCCTCACGAGAGAAAGCATTTTGGCTCTCTAACATCCTGATCAAAATTCAGAAAACTAAGATCATGGCATCTGGTCCCATCACTTCATGGGAAATCGATGAGGAAACAGTGGCTGACGTTATTTTTCTGGGCTCCAAAATCACAGATGGTGATTGCAGCCATGAAATTAAAAGATGCTTACTCCTTGGAAGGAAAGTTAAGACCAACCTAGACAGCATATTCAAAAGCAGAGACATTACTTTGCCAATTAGGTCCATCTAGTCAAGGCTATGGTTTTTCCAGTGGTCATGTATGGATGTCAGAGTTGGACTATAAAGAAAGCTGAGCGCCGAAGAATTGATGCTTTTGAACTGTGGTGTTGGAGAAGACTCTGAGAGTCCCTTGGACTGCAAGGAGGTTCCAACCAGTCCATCCTAAAGGAGATCAGTCCTGGGTGTTCATTGGAAGGACTGATGTTGAAACTGAAACTCCAATACTTTGGGCACCTGATGCAGAGAGCTGACTCACTGGAAAAGACCCTGATGCTGGGAAAGATTGAGGGTAGGAGGAGAAGGGGATGACAGAGGAGGAGATGGTTGGATGGCATCATCGACTTGATGGACATGGGCTGGGGTAGACTCCGGGAGTTGGTGATGGACAGGGAAGCCTGGCATGCTGTGGTTCATGGAGTCACAAAGAGTCAGACATGACTAAGCGACTGAACTGAATTGAACATCTTGATGAGACTTCCCAGGTGGCTCAGTGGTAAAGAATCTGCCTGCCAATGCAGAAGATGCAGCAGACGCAGGTTTGATCCCTGGGTCAGGAAGATTCCCTGGAGGAGGAAATGATAATCCAATCCAGTATTCTTGCCTCAGAAATTCCACGGACAGAGAAGCCTGTTGGGCTACAGTCCATGGGGCTGCAAAGAGTTAAGACGTGACTGAGTCACTGAGTACGCATGTGACACCCTGATGGAGGAGGGTACATACACTTGTCTGTGCCAAAGCAATGACTAGAACTTGTGGCCAGAACTGCTGTCTTTGCCATCAGTGGATGAGGTGATCCAGAATCATAGGAGACCTGAGTTTTGTGGAATGATGCCTACTTCTTCCCATCATTGGTTCATTGGACATATCACTCTGTCTGGGGAGGTAAGAACATGACCCTTATTCTCCCCTGAGTTCAAGGCCCTCCTTGTCCTTCCACCAGCTCTGGAGTGGCAAGAAGTGTCATTAAGATTTATTTTTAAAAATTCTTACCTAGAGAATGTTGTATTCCCCGTGAGAGCCTACTCAGTTATAGAAAGAGAGTTTACTCTTAGTTTCAAATTTGGAACTACAAAATGTGTCTCTAACTCACTGGAAATATCACCAAAGCAGATCTGTGTATTTCTGGGAGCAAAAGCACTAAACACTGTCTGCTCCAAAGCAGGCTTTGCCCTAAACTTCCCCATGTGTGTTCAGCCTTGTACATTGGAAGAGAACCGAGTCTCCAGCAAGCACGCTTTGCTCCTTCACTCGGGAAATGGCCCTTTCTACTCCTCATGATTTTACACTGGGGGCTGAATCCTCTATTTCTTGGGGTCCTTTCAGACCTGACTGTGCATGGACCAGTAATTCCACTACTTTGAGTTTTCCATTTGTTAACATGTTTGAAGAATTTGTATGGTCACTTTTTACCATCTCATCACTCTTTCTCCCACTTATTTTCATCTTGTAAAATACAGGTGAATCTCTAAATCCATCTGTTATTCTTTTGTTCAATTATAAGTTGGCTTGTGCACTCCTAGGTAAATAAATTCAAGGACACAGCTGCAGATAAGATATCTCTGGGCATAGGGGGAAAAAAAAAAAAAAAGATGCTCCTTTCCCAGGTAGGGAACTAAAAGATACAAACTGCTATCTATTAAAATAGATAAACAACAAGGGTATATTGTACAGCACAGGGAAATGTAGCCATTATTTTGTAGTAAATTTAAATGGAGTATAATCTGTAAAGATAATGAACGACTACGCTGTACACTTGAAACTAACATTGTTAATCAACTACACTTGTCAAAAAAGAAAAAAAAAAACACCCTATCCTACATATGAGAAAGAATCCAAAAGCTTTGAAATTTTTAAAAAGGGCTTTTAATACATCTAGTTCCTACAGACTGAAAATGAAATTTCTAGTGGAGCAGTTTGGTATCCTAGAGTTTATATCCCTCATCTGCCATCCACTGGTTGAGCAAACACGGACAAGATCTTTAACCTCTCTGCATCCTTGTTTCCTCATTTATAAAGATGACAATACTACCTACAAAATAGAGTGATCAACGATAGGCTAAGGAATGTAAAAATGTCTTGCATAATGTTTGTATCAGTCGTCATAGAATGTATATTTTCTGAGTAAGTAACACAGATTCTATCCCTAACCCTTAACTCTAAGGCTGGTTAAGAAGCATGCAGCATTAACAAACAAAAAGTGAGCCCTTCTCATTTTCGGTAGTTTCGCAAGTAATTGCAAATATATATATATATTCTTATTGCTAAATACAGACTTAAATTTAAGAAAGTAGGGAAAACCACTAATCACTCAGTATGACCTACATCAAATCCCTTACGATTATACAGTGGAAATGACAAACAGATTCAAGGGATTAGATCTGACAGAGAGACTGCCTGAAGAACTATGGACAGAGGTTCATGACACTGTACAGGAGACAGTGATCAAGACAGTCCCCAAGAAAAAGAAATGCAAAAAGGCAAAATGGCTGTCTGAGGAGGCCTTACAAATGGCTGGGAAAAGAAGAGAAGCTAAAGGCAAAGGAGAAAAGGAAAGATATACCTATTTGAATGCAGAGTTCCAAAAATAGCAAGGAGAGATAAGAAAGCCTTCCGCAGTGATTGATGTAAAGAAATAGAGGAAAACAACAGAATGAGAAAGACTAGAGATCTCTTCAAGAAAATTAGAGATACCAAGTGAACGTTTCAGGCAAAGATGGGCACAATAAAGGACAGAAATGGTATGGACCNCTGTCTGTATAGCGCCGGTGCCCTCCTTTGGGATCTGAATAAATAAATCTGAGACAGGATCTGTCAAAAACAAAACAGAAAGCTATCTTGGTTTCCAGTGACCTGTAGCGTGAGGTGTCTGTGGTCTACCCGATGGACCCAGGAGACAGCAGGGCATCTGGGCATGACATCAGCCATCCCAGGCTCAGCTCGGGTCCACTTGGCTGGCCACCTGCACGTGGGGCTCGAGGTGGCCACGCTGCTCCGGGAGGCACGAGGGGCCCCATCCGTCCCTCCCCTGGCAGAGCTCAGCTGGTGCTCTTCCTTGGCTTCACGCCCCCCCACCTCGAACTCTGCTCTGCACTCGTCGTGGGGTGGGTGGGTCACTGGGAGCCCTGGGAGGGTGGAGACACGCACCTTCTGGATGTCGCTTTGTCCTGGGATGGAGAGGCTCTCCCTCTGACCTGGGAACACAGGCCCATGTCCTTGGTTTCTGAGTTGGCTGGAGCATGCTCCATTGTCAGCGCTGCTGTTGAGCCATCAAAGAGGACCCTGAGAGCTGAGGGCAGGGCAGCTAGGCAAGGACACTCTCTTGCTGTGGGATCCCATGGGTTTCTGGGTTTGAGAACTGTTTGGCATGATAGCCAGCCCAGAAGGGTGCTGCAGTGGGGAAGTGGGCAGCTGGGAGAGATGGACAGAGCACACAGAGGCTTTGGTTTTAGATCTCACTAGCTGACTACCTCGGAGAAGGCAATGGCACCCACTCCAGTACTCTTGCCTGGAAAATCCCATGGACGGAGGAGCCTGGTGGGCTGCAGTCCATGGGGTTGCGAAGAGTTGGACACGACTGAGCGACTTCACTTTCACTTTTTACTTTCATGCATTGGAGAAGGAAATGGCAACCGACTCCAGTGTTCTTGCCTGGAGAATCCCAGGGACGGGTAGCCTGGTGGGCTGCCGTCTATGGGGTCGCACAGAGTCGGACACGACTGAAGTGACTTAGCAGCGGCAGCAGCTGACTACCTGGAGGCAGGTTACTCACCCCTCTGAGCCGAGTCGTGCCGGGGCTTCAGCCAGTGGGTTAAACGAGGGGAGATGGAGGGTGCCCCACACAGTACAGGACGCCCTAGTGATGCTGGTTCTCGCGCCCTTCCCCTTCTCTTAGAGTCTGTGTCTCCAGCGCACAGTCAGGGCAAGCCAGATGTCAGGACCAAAGGCACAGCCTTCCCAGCAAGCTGGCCACCTCCCCAGGACCGCCACAGCTGCCAGCTCCTTCCTTAAAAAGACACTAAATCAGAGCCAGTGCCCTGGAGCACTGTCAGGGGCAAGGGGAACAGCAAGAGGTCTTGCCTCTGGACATTCGCTCCTGGCTGAGCTCAGCGGCAGCCCCACCTCTGCAGTGCTGGTCACACAGGCTGCAGGGGGCTGAGCCCTGAGGCGGCATCTCTTGTCCTCTCTCCTGGCTCCCCAAGCTCCTGGCAGAGACCCAGGGAGGGCCAAACAGGGTGAAGCGCCTTGCTCAGAGGGTTTGGATAGAGCTGTGTGCTCGCCCAGGGACCAGGCGGCTCTGCTTCTCCTGGAACCCCCTGAGCATAACAGCGGCTTTTGGCCCCTGGCCCCTGATGGGGTCACCGTCTGAACGCCGAGGCCTCTTCCGGCCCACTCTGCCAGGTCCCCATGAAATGTAAATACAGGTGGGCTTGCCCTTCTGGAAACAGACTTTGGGTTTGGCTCTGGGCTGGACTCTAAGTCTTTAAAACTGTCCACGAGGCAGCCTTGGGTGACCAGCCTGTGCGGCCTGTGGATTCCCGTGTTTCTCATCGCTGTTTCCTCGGTGATGGATGGTACGAGCCTGCTGCCTCCTCAGTCGTCTGTCCCCCTTGCTGTTCACTCTGCGGCCACTGGGTGGCAGAGTGAGGCACAGTCCTGTTGGTGCCGTCCAGCTGGGGCTCCATCCCTTCGTGGCAAATAGATGGGGAAACAATGGAACCAGTGACAGACTTTATTTCCTTGGGCTCCAAAATCACTGCAGACGGTGACTGCAGCCAGGAAATTAAAAGACACTTGCTCCTTGGGAGAAAAGCTATGATCAACCCAGACAGCATATTAAAAAGGAGAGACGTTACTTTACCGACAAAGGTCTGTATAGTCGAATATCATTTCTCCAGTAGTCATGTACGGGTGTGAGAGTTGGACCATAAAGAAAGCTAAGTGCTGAAGAATTTATAACTTTTGAACTGTGGTGCTGGAGAAGACTGCTGAGTATCCCTTGGAATGCAAGGAGATCCAACCAGTCAATCCTAAAGGAAATCGGTCCTGAATATTCATTGGAAGGACTGATGCTCAAGTTCCAATACTTTGGCCACCTGATGTGAAGAACTGATTCACTGGAAAAGGCCCTGATGCTGGGAAAGATTGAAGGTGAGAGGAGAAGGGGACGACAAAGAATGAGATGGTTGGGTTGCATCACTGACTCAATGGACACGACATTGAGCAATCTCTGGGATGGACATGGAACCCTGACGTGCTTCAGTCCATGGTGTTGCAAAGAATCAGACATGACTGAGCGACAAACTGAACTGAATATGTAAGAACAGTACCCAAGTAGTATATATGGGTGAGGTCTTATACATTCCGATGGGAGTAAAGTTTGTCATCTAAGGAGATTCACCCACATTCATGCTTCTAATACTTTTTGACAGTCCCCGGCATATGTTGTACATGTTTTCATTACCCGTATCCAGATAGGGTGGGAGAGTTCCAGTTCCAACCATATGTCATGGGAAAGGGCCATATTTCCTTATTGTATGCCCAGGGTTATCTTTTCTACAGCCTTTCCCTTGGCATGGTAATGCCCCATTATCTTTTAGCTCTATAGTTTTTATTTTTTTTAAGGTGAGTTAAAATATTTATTTGGTCCAGTGTTATTAGCAGATTTGGGGGCAATGTGAGCAAAACAGTTCCGAGAATCTAGCTCATTATTCCTAGAAGTAGATGATAGAAAGATAAGGGAGCTACAAATTATTATTGTTCAGAGAAGATTCAAAAGAGTCATTTTTGAGACAAACACAATAATAAGAGTGACCACAGAAAGCATATTTACTAATATAAGCTCTATTTTATGAATGAGGCAGAGAAGTTAAGCTAAAACTTCCTGAAATTACCCAGATAGCAAAAAGTAAAGCTAAGATAAAAAGACACACAGACTATTTACTGAGCTCACATTCTTAACCATGACAAAAGCATGATAAGTTTTGGCTCCATCCATGCAATGATATGGAAATTACTTTATTACACAGAATCTCTTGATACATCACTCTATTACCTGGCCCTAACTCTTTTAGTTTCATCTTTAAATAGTCCCTTGACAAACTGTACTTTTAACACACTTCTCCTTTCAATGCCATGGTTGTCTGGTATCTGCTTTAGTTTCTTCTCCTTAGACACATTATACCTCACTCATCATCACCTATCCAAATATTTTCATTCTGCAAGTACTAGTATAAACATTACCTCTCTAAGACTCTCAGTGTATAAAACATCAGACACGGGCAGTTTCATTACTCTGCCAATTTTATTTTTAAAGTGAAGAAATTGAGGTTGTGATGATTTAAACAACTTGGTTATCCCAAAACTGGCATACTGTCAAGCAGGAGTGATTCCTTATCTCTTTGCCTCCCAAAGCCTGTGTCTCTAATCCTTATCCTGTGTGTATCTCCTGTATTCTAATATAAATGCCCTTTGTATGAACTTCCTGAGGTTTCTTTCCACTTTATACCTTGAAGGAACATTCTTTCAGGAGATGCCTTATCTTTCTCACTGTACAATAAACACCTTGGGACATAGGATTCTATCTTATAGTAAGACTAGGATGATCTTTATACATAGAAAGTGCATAAGCACAATCTGTCATTTGGTAGCTGGATAGACTATTGAATACAAGGAGGAATATTTCTCTAATGACTTAAAAAAAATTTTTTTTGTTGCTGTTTTTTAGAGTTTTCATCAATGTTTAATATCTCCTGTGCATAACTACTTTATTACCCTTGGTGAGATGTTCCATATTAGATTGATGTCTGCAGATTTCTGAAAGGACCTTCACTGGTTTTTTAATTAGTGATTGTGAGATTAGCAAACAATGATCTATAAATTAAAAAGACAGTGTTATTGGTTACAGGGCACTTGGAAAGAGCCCATGAAACTTACAAGAAAATTGCTGGTGTTTAATGAATAGTATGAAAAAAATGTAAATTCATCTTTTCACATATCAATTAGTTATCAATTTAAAGTCTTTAAAAACTGTTTGGCAACTGTCCAAATGCTGAAAGAGGCCACATAGTTTACAAGTAAATTCGGAATGAATGCAGGTAAAGGCATAGACTAGAAGTGTAGAAAGATCAGTATTTGCTGCTATACTTGTTACACTGTATACATGATTATGTTAGTCCCGCTGGTAATGCTCATCATAAACAGGTGAAACTAATTACTCAGTAGGGAGTCACAGAGCACTGGCCTCTAAACTTATTTATAAAACCTTATGAGGTATCCTTTCAAACAGGAACTTGGTGTCTAATTAACATACAGGAGCAATGTGCCTATTAAACTGGAAATATAGCCATCTGGAGAGACATTTAAATACACTATTTCTTATCTTGGATGCAAAGATAACCACCACCCTTAATTTTTAAAGCCCCCAGTGAGACTCTGGAGCACTGAAGGGTCTGTGTGCTCCCCACAGTGGCACTGCAGAGACAAAGGTGCCTGATGATGCGCTCTGACAACAGGGCTGCATGGACGAGCCTTGTGCCGACTGGGAGGCTCAGGGGTTTCTTCTACATTCTGGGCCTTAGATTTCTTATCTTTAAAAAGAGAATTTGGACTCAATAATCTCTAAAGTTCATTTCAGTTCTACAATTTGTGATGACATTGTACATGGCACATTTTCATCAGCAGGTAGTTCTGTTGCTGCTTTCCTTATAAAATAAACTTCAGACCCCTTTTGTGACTAAGTAAACAGCTTTCATACACAGCTGAAAATGTGGAGAGACAAATGCATAAGATACAAACTATAATATGACCAGGAAAACTGTTGAGGACTGTTATGGAATTAAGCCAGGCTGGATGAATCACAAGCTGGAATCAAGACTGCCAGGAGAAATATCAACAACGTCAGATTTCCAGATGATACCACTCTAATTGCAGAAAGTGAAGACGAACTAAAGAGCCTCTTGATGAGAGTGAAAAAGTTGGCTTAAAACTCAACAGTCAAAAATTAAGATCGTGACATTTGGTCCCATCACTTCATGGCAATTACAAAGGGAAAAAGTGGAAAGAGTGACATATTTTATTTTCTTGGGCTCCAAAATTATTGCAGATGGTGACTGCAGCCAGAAAAATAAAAGACACTTGCTCCTTGGAAGGAAGGTATGACAAACACAGACAGCATATTAAAAGGCAGAGGAATCACTTTACCCACAAAGGTCCATATAGTGAAAGAAGAGAAGTAAAAAGCAAAAGAGAAAAGGAAAGATATAAGCATCTGAATGCAGAGTTCCAAAGAATAGCAAGCAGAGATAAGAAAGCCTTCTTCAGTGATCAATGCAAAGAAATAGAGGAAAACGACAGAATGGGAAAGACTAGAGATCTCTTCAAGAAAATTAAGGACAAAGGACAAAAAAAATGACAGAAATGGTCTGGACCTAACAGGAGCAGAAGATATTAAGAAGAGGTGGCAAGAATACACAGAAGAACTGTACAAAAAAGATATTCACGACTTGGATAATCACCATGGTGTGATCACTCATCTAGAGCCAGACATCCTGGAATCTGAAGTCAAGTGGGTCTTAGAAAGCATCACTATGAACAAAGCTAGTGGAGGTGATGGAATTCCAGTTGAGCTGTTTCAAATCCTGAAAGATGATGCTGTGAAAGTGCTGCACTCAATATGCCAGCAAATTTGGAAAACTCAGCAGTGGCCGCAGGACTGGAAAAGGTCAGTTCTCGTTCCAATCCCAAAGAAAGGCAATGCCAAAGAATGCTCAAACTACCGCGCAATTGCACTCATCTCACATGCTAGTAAAGTAATGCTCAAGATTCTCCAAGCCAGGCTTTAGCAATACGTGAACCGTGAACTTTCAGATGTTCAACATGGTTTTAGAAAAGGCAGAAGAACCAGAGATCAAATTGTCAACATCTGCTGGATCATGGAAAAAGCAAGAGAGTTCCAGAAAAACATCTATTTCTGCTTTATTGACTATGCCAAAGCCTTTGACTGTGTGGATCACAAGAAACTGTGGACAATTCTGAAAGAGATGGGAATACCAGACCACCTAACCTGCCTCTTGAGAAATCTGTATGCAGGTCAGGAAGCAACAGTTAGAACTGCACATGGAACAACAGACTGGTTCCAAATAGGAAAAGGAGTACGTCAAGGCTGTATATTGTCACCCTGCTTATTTAACTTATATGCAGAGTACATCATGAGAAACGCTGGACTGGAAGAAACACAAGCTGGAATCAAGATTGCCGGGAGAAATATCAATAACCTCAGATATGCTGATGACACCACCCTGATGGCAGAAAGTGAGGAGGAGCTAAAAAGCCTCTTGATGAAAGTGAAGGAGGAGAGTGAAAAAGTTGGTTTAAAGCTCAACATTCAGAAAACAAAGATCATGGCATCTGGTCCCATCACTTCATGGGAAATAGATGGGGAAACAGTGGAAACAGTGTCAGACTTAATTTTAGGGGGCTCCAAAATCACTGCAGATGGTGACTTCAGCCCTGAAATTAAAAGACACTTACTCCTTGGAAAAAAACTTATGACCAACCTAGATAGCATATTAAAAAGCAGAGACATTACTTTGCCAACAAAGGTCCGTCTAGTCAAGGCTATGGTTTTTCCAGTGGTAGAATTGATGCTTTTTTAACTGTGGCGTTGAAGAAGACTCTTGAGAGTCGAGTCCCTTGGACTGCAAGGAGATCCAACCAGTCCATTCTAAATGAGATCAGTCCTGAGTTTTCTTTGGGAGGACTGATGCTAAAGCTGAAACTCCAATACTTTGGCCACCTCATGTGAAGAGTTGACTCATTGGAAAGGACTCTGATGCTGGGAGGGATTGGGGGCAGGAGGAGAAGGGGACAACAGAGGATGAGATGGCTTGATGGCATCACCGACTCGATGAACATGAATTTGAGTGAACTCTGGGAGTGGTGATGGGACAGGGAGGCCTGGCGTGCTGCGATCATGGGGTCGCAAAGAGTTGGACATGACTAAGCGACTGAAGTGAACATAGTGGCCATGTAATTTTACAAGGCAGTGGAGTTAAAATGCTTTTGCATTTGTAAGAAAACAAAGCATTTTACATCAGTAAGTTCAAAACAGTTGGCAATGACACTGTAAAATCTCATTTGTCCTTAAAAGTCATGGTGAGGTATTCACGGTCATTTTAAATATTACACAAATGGGAAACTGAAGTGACAAAGTAGTTTGATATTTAGATTTTATGTTGTATCAGCAAAATTATATGGACTGGATTCCACCTCCACCTCCTAGGTGGGATCCAGTCCTTATAGTTTTGCTATATGGACGATAAGACACTGTAAAATCTCATTTGTCCTTAAAAGTCATGGTGAGGTATTCACGGTCATTTTAAATATTACACAAATGGGAAACTGAAGTGACAAAGTAGTTTGATATTTAGATTTTATGTTGTATCAGCAAAATTATATGGACTGGATTCCACCTCCACCTCCTAGGTGGGATCCAGTCCTTATAGTTTTGCTATATGGACGATAGAAAAATGTTTTTTATACTAGAAGACAATTAAAAATCTCTCTACCTTATTATTAAAGAGAATTATACATTTGATCCAGAGTGTGTACATATGATAAACACTGCTATCTGAAATATATCAATACCAACTTATTATAATTATATTCCTTACAAGAAACACTCATTGCTAACGTGGGAATATTCAGTTGTTATTATCAGAACACTGTATTGTGCATAAAGTTGTATTAGCTGAGAAATAAACCATACTGCTAGCTTTTTAATTAATCAGAGATACTTCAGCTTAGTACAGACAAACTACAAAATATAAAAATATTACTGATATTATTGTGAAGGAAATGAAATTTCAAAACTATAAGCTCTCGATACTATGGTTCCAGGTTCAATGATCATGGCTCAGCAACATTAGCAGGTGAAATAGTGGGAAAATGAGAAAGTACTCTTGTTTGGACCTGAGATGTAGCAGAGAGAGTAACAATGTGAAAAGAAGGAAAGTTGTCTTGATATGTGGACACAATGGAACGGATGGCTACTTATATATTTATTTAATATTGGTATTTCCATCGGGGAAGGCAATGGCACCCCACCCCATTACTCTTGCCTGGAAATGCAATGGACGGAGTAGCCTGGTGGGCTGCAGTCCATGGGGTCGCTAACAGTCGGACAGACTGAGCGACTTCACTTTCACTTTTCTCTTTTATGCATTGGAGAAGGGAATGGCAACCCACTCCAGTATTCTTGCCTGGAGAATCCCAGGGACGGGGGAGCCTGGTGGGCTGCCGTCTATGGGGTCACACAGAGTTGGACACGACTGAAGTGACTTAGCAGCAGCAGCAGCAGCATTTCCATAGATACTATCCTAGGTATAATAAAAGTAGGGTTGACAGTACCTAAAATAGATGTGCAAACATCTTGAAAAACTGAAATATTCATTATTTTTATGCTCTCTGCTTATTAAAAACTCATAGCTATACACAGAAATAAAATACAACAATAAAAATATGTGAGAAAATGTAGAAGAAAGATTTGAAATAATATCAGTCGAGGGGGTCAGATCACAGAGTAGCATATACAAACCTAAGGTCTGGTACAACTGCCAGTGCCTCCTACACACTCAGACCTACAAGAGAAGCCATTTACAGGTTGACAATATCTATCAGATAGAAGCAAATCAGTTGGATAGGTATAAAAAAGCTTTTCCTGATGCACAAATCTGAGTGAAAAATCTTCCCATGGGTCCTCATTAATGGAATATCCAATTTGATTTAGTGAACTATATCCTTGAAATAGCATTTTTAATGAACATTTCTTTTAAATTCTTCAATGCAGACTAATGATATAATGCCAAAGCACAGTTTAAAAAAAAAAAAAAATTGTACAATGGCCTAAGAATGGAACATGAAATTCTGCTTCAACCAGGGATACAATGTTGAAAACTTTAGGTTAAGGTTAGGTTAACACTAATCAGATATGAATATTTTATTTTGCAATTGAGCTTCTGATAATAATTGAACAACAGATTTTGGGCTTTATGCAGTTTGACAAGAGTGTGGAAAGCAGAAATTATTATTGCTTATTAGATTGACTCAGTAAGTATGTTTCAAGCACATAATATGTGCAAGGTACCATTCATTGGAAATAGAGAATAATACTGATTCTAAACAAAGAAATTAAGTACCAATAAATTGTATTGCTTCTGTATACCGTTTCTTTTGCTAAAGAAGCCCCATTGTGTGTGTGTGTGCTCAGTTTTGTCCACCTCTTTGCGACACCATGGACTATGTAGCTTGCCAGGCTCCTCTGTCCATTGGGATTTTCTAGACAGTACTGGAGTGGGTTGCCATTTCTTTCTCCAAGGGATCTTTCTGACCCAAGGATCAAACTTGCATTTGCTGTGTCTCTTGTTTGGCAGGTGGATTCTTTAGTAATGAGCCATATGGTAAGTCCAGAGAAGACCCATACAAGATAAAAATAAATACATTCAGGGCCAAAGAGAATATTTATAACCTACCCCAAGGTCTGTCAATGAATCTTTTCCTCCGATTGGAGAACTGAATTATTTAAGTACAAAAATTCTCAAAATCTTAAGTATAAATCATAAATCTCCATGGCTGATACAAGAAAGATATCCAAGAAATATAGTTTTATAAAAAAAGCATCCTACTATGTATTCCTTTTAAAGGCATGAGATGGTATATAAATAAAAAGATAGCTTTTTCTGACTATTCTCCTTGCCTGTTTCTCAGATATCTTTCCTTGGATCCCAAACCATTTACAACACAAAGAACAGTGAATGGGACTTTTGGGGTTCCCTATTACCCAGTTAGGAATTATATCAGTAATTCTTAAATCCTGTCTACTTGACATCTGATGATATATGACACAGATCATCTCTGATACAGAGGAAGGAAGAAAAAGAGGGTGGAGGAAGAAAGGAGAAGGGAGAAAGGGAGGGAGAAAGAAAAAAAATAAAAAAGCAAAGGAGAGAAAGGAAGAGAATTAAATAAACGACTGAATTATAATGCAATCAAAGGTTATCCATTTTTATAAGTTAACTCGGATCATTTTTTCAAACAAAAACATTACATTACACTACTATTTTCAAAACCTTGTCTTACCCTATACCTAATATATTTTAATTCCAATAGTAATAATACCTACTTTCAACAATATTCAATGAAAATGTGTTTCTTCCTATTTTTACCAGTAGCGATAGGGTGAAAACTACCATTTCTAGCAAACGTGATCTGAAGGATAAGGTGAACTACTACTGTGATTTTTCCTGTGTGTGTGTTAGTCAGTCCTTCAGTTGTCTCCAACTCTTTGGGACCCCATGGACTGTAGGCCCACCAGGCTGCTCTGCCCATAGAATTCTCCAGGCAAGAATACTGGAGTGGGTTGCCATTTCCTTCTCCTCATTCTGTCTTTGGCCTGTTCTTCAAAGAGAACACAATATTTCTTCTGAGATTACTTTCTAAGTTAAGGCATCAGTGTACAGGGGAAAGTCAGTTAGTCAGTCATAGGGGCAAAGTCAGGGTTAAATACGTGTACATGACCTAAGTGTTAGCTTCAGTACAGATTTTGCCTGGCTGGCTGTTTCAAAGTTAAAACTGTTGCACAAAAGATTAATATTTGTGGTATATATTTTAGCTTTCTTGCCTAACCTATTTCAGGAGCTGAGTTATGCACTGAGAGCCTCAATTTTTTAATTATCATGTTAGAACCAATTAGCTTCATAGTAGTAGTAACACACAGAGAACTAACCTAGACCTCTGAAAGCTAATTTCCTAGTGTGCTAATATACTCAAAGTTACCATTTAATTCTCAGGATAATTTATTTGCCAAATAAATAAACTTTCCAAAGACCTAGGAAAGAAAATCATATTTACAAATGTGTCAACTTCAATTTCAAGGTCTGCAAGGAGATAAAAGGAAAAGGTAATACAACACAGAATAACTTTTACTATTGTTTGAATATAAATCAAATCAACTCTCCTTGATCTGAACATTACCAGAGATAAATGAGGAGGAAAATTAAAATATATATACATATATATATACAAAGGACCACTGAGATGTTCCAAACTTTTCAAAATCAAATCTGTGCTTTTCAGTGAAATATAACACTTCAGCTTTATCAAGATCAACCTCCATCATTCTTAGAATGAACTATATGGTAACTATCACATGATATATTCTATAAGCATTCTAAAAAGAACTAACCATGTAAAGTAAACCAGTGATAAATCTTTAATTTGTGTATAAGAACATCAAATATAGAAATAGATTCATATAAAATGTGTCTACCAGTTGGGCTCAATAAGTTAATCACTCTATAAAGCTGGAAAACAAATGTATGTAATTGAATAACATTTGTTTTAATTTTCCCAGTTTATGTGTTCTACTTAATTGTGAGAAGATGCTATTTTTCTTCATTTAAATAATCTTTTCCATGTTTATATGAGTTTTATTATTTCATAATCACATCTTCAGCATCATGATTTGCAAATATACATAAGCATTTCCTAACTCTGGTATAAGTTTTTAAGAAAAGCACTGTTTTAAAAAAGTAAAAATTTTATCAAGAACTGGATATGATACATACAGTAAATAGCTTGATGGCAATCTTTATGATATTACATTCAGTTCTAATATTTATCACATAACTACACTCTCCCTTTCGCTCTTGCCAATTCAAATACATAAGCACGGCACACCCACATACACAGGAAAGCTCTGTGAACAATATCCAAATATTGAGTACATACTAAGGGCCAGGCTCATTAATAGGATTTTTATGTGTACTATCTCATTTAATCCTTATACCTGTTCTATGATAATTAATATTCATTTAAAATCAAGAAAAATTTGCCTATATTCTTATAGGCAAAATTGTCATTTGGACTTGGTAAAACTCTGCTTCCAATTCCCCTATCTCAATAAGCCTTGCGACCCGCCTACCAATTGCTGATGATCAAAATTTCAGAGCAAACTTCTTCTCAAGCCATCCACCAGACATTAGTTACACAGAGGCATCTCTTCTTAAGACAAAGTGGCTATTACCATTGTTGTGCAATGCCATAGAACTCATGCTACACAGAAAAAAAAAATATTGTTCTAGAGTGCACCTTGCAAATATAGAATAATAGATCATTTTGTATTCCAATTCTATTCTTGAGACACAGTTTGCCTAACTACGCAAGCGTGCTTTAGCTTCCAGTTGTTTTCATTGGAGAAAGACATTGTGTTTAATGTCTGCAATGTTTAATGAGTTGGACATTGACAGCTAGTTTGAGCACATAAAGATTGTTATGTTCTATGGAAACTTTAGGAGACGGCAATGGCACCCCACTCCAGTACTCTTGCCTGGAAAATCCCATGGACGGAGGAGCCTGGTGGGCTGCAGTCCATGGGGTCGCTAAGAGTCGGACACGACTGAGCGACTTCACTTTCACTTTTCACTTTCACGCACTGGAGAAGGAAATGGCAACCCACTCCAGTGTTCTTGCCTGGAGAATCCCAGGGACGGGGGAGCCTGGTGGGCTGCTGTCTATGGGGTCGCATAGAGTCGGACATGACTGAAACGACTTAGCAGCAGCATGGAAACTTAATTGCAAGTTCCACATCCACAATCTGCATTCTCGTGAAAGTACATCAAATCCTAAAGTTTGGATGAATTAGACCACAAATTCGGTCAATTAAAAAAAAATGCAAGGTATCTGAATTATAGAGATGGCCATCCATTTATTAATAGAGTAGTTTGTATGTAGGAGATACTGGGACTCAGTAACTTGTAAAACGTAGCTTATCTGGCTGTTCGCAAAGAGCATGATCAACTGAAATATTGATGCTACCATAGTTTAACAGATAGAAAAATAAAAAAGTTTACTTGTTTCAGATGTGTCTCCAGACAAGGGAGTCTAACAAAAAAAAGTAGAGAATATAAGATAAAATCATCCCACAGCATTTGACAAAATTATTTCCAACCATAAAAATATTTTATGTTATTTGTGAGTTTTAGAGTTTTATGTGTGGAAATTGTGTGTAAAACGAACTGTTATAAAGAAAACCACTGAGATGTCAACTAATTTTTTTTGAAAACTCAAACCCATTTAACAAGGCAAAAATTTCAAAGACAAAAGCAGGCAAACTGGGAAAAATCTGAAACATCCCTCTTATAAGATTTTCACTAGGATTTTAGAACTTCCACTGAAATTACAGTAATCTTTCCCTAACTAAATTCTCCTCATGTGAAAATAAGTAGATACATATTTGTATACTTTTTCATTGCTTCAAGGATTCTTTATAAAATCCATGTGAGTCATGAGTGATTCCAAGTTTTAAAGTAAAAAAAAAATTGGTAGGTACAATATATGTCAGTTATTCAACATATAGTTATTAAATGCTTACTCTGTGCCATGTACTCTGTTAGGCTCTCGGGGTGAGGGACAAACTTCTAAAATCAGCACTTTAATCAAAAGTAGCTTATGGAGAAAATAACCCTTGAAAATCTTTTTATTTGCCCAGAAGGTACAGTATGCATTTTGTGACATCCAAACCTAAACAGTAACTTTTAAGCACACAAAATGGTTTAAGAAACAAACACAACCTCGTAAAAATTAAAAAAAAAAAAGAATATTTAAGAGCCAACTGAAGGAAAAACAAACAGAATGCCTATATAAACATTAATGCCATTCTGTATTTAGGAAAGCCATCAAATTCCTGATCTAAGAATGCAGAAGAGTCTTCCTGCAGAGTCTAGTCAACTGTTTGATGTATGTTTAGGGTAAGCAAGTTAATGTTGCAGCTTGTAGGGAGCAACATTTTGAATTTAGTACATTAATGTGTGTGTGTTAAACCACATGGTATAGCAAAAGGCAAGATAAACTTAGTCTCTGCCTTCAGAACTGGAAAAGGATGAGTCAAGAAAGGCCAGAAGTGCCAAAGTTGAGGGGACTTACTCTTAGGCTCCTGCACCTGTTGACTCTGCATTTGCAAGAGCCAGACTGAGTGTCTTCTTAAATTCTGTGACTTCGGTACTAACGTTTTATATCAATTTTCCCAACAGAGAATACTCCCAAAGTTTCTTGCTTTCACAGGTTATGATGGCTATACCTGTCTAAATTGCTGAATAAGTTACTGAAAATAAACCTAGAGTATGCTTTCTGTATAATTCTTCTTTAAAATAATCAATGTCAAATGAATTAACAAGGCATTTCATTGAAACCACAGGGGAAGACTATTGAAAAGTTTTATCAAAAAAGGAATGACCCTCTATTTTAATACATTGAGATATAATATGCAAGACTTTGACTTTCTCTTTAATTGATATACTGTTCTTACTGGTTTATTTTAGTGAATAAAAAAACAGGCATTTTATATATATATATAATACAAGCCCTGCTGCTGCTGCTGCTAAGTCGCTTCAGTCGTGTCCGACTCTGTGTGACCCCATAAACGGCAGCCCACCAGGCTCCCCTGTCCCTGGGATTCTCCAGGCAAGAAGACTGGAGTGGGTTGCCATTTCCTTCTCCAATGCATGAAAGAGAAAAGTGAAAGTGAAGTCGCTCAGTCTGTCTGACTGTTAGCGACCCCATGGACTGCAGCCCACCAGGCTCCTCCGTCATTGGATTTTCCAGGCAAGAGTACTGGGGTGGGGGGTGCCATTGCCTTCCCCAAATACAAGCCCTATACATATAAAATATACATTTAGGTGAATAATATAACCTGATTATTATTCACCTAAACATATATTTATAGCCATTGATTTATAAGTTCTAATTCACTATAAGGTCTTAATTTCTATATGCAAAGTCTTTATGACAGTTTTCAAGAATACAACCATATAGCTGATGCCTAAATACTTTTCACAAATCCTGCTGTCTAACAGTTACATGTATCACTGTCTGACAGTAGATTATAAACTATTGGGTTAAATGGGATGCCATAAGAAAACTGCCATGAACTACTAGTGTGATTCTTGATTTCCTCTGGGAGGCTTAGAGGTACCAAGTCCAATTCATTTTAGCATTTCCTGCAACAAGTAAGAAAATGTCTTTCACATTTAATAAACATAAGAAAAATAAAAATTTAATTCTAACTGGAAATATTTTACATTCTTTGTAATAAAAACATTTAAAAACACTATTTCTGCAAAAGACAACTTTAAATTTAGCCTTTTTCATAAAAATGTGTCTTTTAGAGGGCTTCCCTGATAGCTTAGTCAGTAAAGATTCTTGGGAAGATCCCCTGGAGAAGGAAATGGCAACCTACTTCAGTATTCATGCCTCGGAAATCCCATGGACAGCAGAGCCTGGCAGGCTACAGTTCACTGGGTTGCAAGGAGTTGGACATAGCTGAGCAACTAAACCACCTCTACATGGCTTTTAGATACACATGTTCATATATTCACCTGATAAAAAAGCTAAGTAAATTAGGATCGATCTATTTAGGTCTACATTTTAGCTTTTAAAATGTACTATTTAACTTAGAAAGGTGATTTCTAATAAAACAGTTGATATATTATAAAACAAAATAACATATTTTAACTATTATACCATAAGAAACCTCAAGAATAAACCTTAATGCCATCAAGTGTCTAGTGTTACTATACTTTATGTTTAAAGAATGAACTTCTATAGGATTTTTCAAAGAACATAGAATTCATGAAAAGTGCTGGCAAGAGATGCTCCTGAGATTTATTCTATTTAGTAAGGAAAAGCTGTATTATGATTTTAAATATAATTTCCTCCTTCCCTTCCCTCAACTATGTTCCTTAGATTTTACCTTTTGAGACTACTTTTGAATACCTTTTTAGTAGACTTGACACAAGTCTGTTAAGTCTTGCCTTGTGGCTGAACTGAGGATCAGAGGTGTGCCAAATATGAGGGTGGTTTTTGTGATGTGGGAGAAGCATGTATGTTTGAGTGTGTGCTCATGTGTATGTGCCTATTAACTGTTCAAATAATTCAAGAAAACAGAAAAAATGCTGAATGGGAGTTTTGTGGGTAGAACCAGCCACGGAACAGAGCCTTTGCTGTGCACTATTAGTGAATTTCCAAAGGTGGTTGTTATACAATGAAGCTACAGTGTACAGAAAGCCATTCTCAGGAATGTGTGTGTATGTGTGCACAAAATATAAAAAAGTATTTGTAGCATCTCTATTGATAATCATTTTCCTTTCCTGGAAACAATCTTCCAAAAAATGGAGTATTCTGGTATTTAAATGACTGGGTAGTATTTAACTAATGAACTCAAAAAATACTCTGGAGTCTGGAAGACAAGGTCAAAAAGGAGGGTGTAATTTAAGAGTCTGAACCTGACTTATATGTAGCTCCCATCAGCCACATAAAAGGGAGTCTGGAAAACCCCTAACTGTTACCTATCAATACCCAATCCTCTACCCAAATCCTTTTAACTACAACTCAGTTATGATGAACACTTTTAAACTGCAATGCATCCGTGGTGTTTACAACTCAAATTATATACTATTTCATTCAAAGTCTCTTTGCCTAGAAGTCCCATCTGGCAGCTGAATTCTTCCTTTCTTGGTATGAAGTGTAATGCGACATTGAATAAAGCCCCTCAGAACCTAAGAAAATAGTGACGGTCAGTGAAGAAAAGCAGGGAAAATAAATGTATCATTATTCTAAAGACGTTTAAGCATCCCTGGATGATACATTCCAGGGAAAGGGTTAAGGAAAAGTATATTGAAAGGGTTAAGGAAAAGTATATTTGAATGAGTAGTAAGAATTTCCTAAATTACCAGCAAAGGGCACATATTTGTAGCTGAGCTGCATAACTAACACAAAAAATTTACCAAGTAGTTTAATGACAGTGAAAGCTGGAGAAATGACAGGTAAAAATATGGTTATCATTGGTGGTGAAATTCTCATAGTCTACTTACTGGGGACTAGTTAGCAGGGATTAAGTCTGGATTAGGCTCTCAAACTGTGTTTAGCTCCTAAACTCATTTTCTTAATTGAAGACCAATTGCTCCTAACTGCAAAGGGCTGGCAGAGAAGGCAATGGTAACCCACTCCAGTACTCTTGCCTGGAAAATCCCATGGACAGAGGAGCCTGGTGGGCTGCAGTCCATGGGGTCGCTAAGAGTCGGACACAACTGAGCAACTTCACTTTCACTTTTCACTTTCACGCACTGGAGAAGGAAATGGCAACCCACTCCAGTGTTCTTGCCTGGAGAATCCCAGGGACGGGGGAGCCTGGTGGGCTGTTGTCTACGGGGTCACACAGAGTCAGACACGACTGAAGCGACTTAGCAGCAGCAGAAGCAGCAAAGGGCTGGAGTTTTACAGTTCCACTGCATGAAAGAGCTATCTGGAAACCACCTAAAGAGATTAGTAATATAGTAACTTTCATTCTAATTTAGTATGCTTATCCATTATTATTCAGTATTATATGTGTGCACTGCTGCTGCTGCTGCTAAGTCACTTCAGTCGTGTCCAACTCTGTGCGACCCCACAGACGGCAGCCCACCAGGCTCCCCCATCCCTGGGATTCTCCAGGCAAGAATACTGGAGTGGGCTGCCATTTCCTTCTCCNGCACTGCTGCTGCTGCTGCTAAGTCACTTCAGTCGTGTCCAACTCTGTGCGACCCCACAGACGGCAGCCCACCAGGCTCCCCCATCCCTGGGATTCTCCAGGCAAGAATACTGGAGTGGGCTGCCATTTCCTTCTCCAATGCATGAAAGAGAAAAGTGAAAGTGAAGTCGCTCAGTCTGTCCGACTGTTAGCGACCCCATGGACTGCAGCCCACCAGGCTACTCCGTCCATTGGATTTTCCAGGCAAGAGTACTGGGGTGGGGTGCCATTGCCTTCCCCGATATGTGTGCACACTGAAACATTTTCCACATTGCCAAAGCTTTAAGGTAAAATATATTTATCAATATATATGAGAAAAAGTGGAGCTAAGCGTGTATGTTTATTTCCATGCTTTTTATTTCATGAGATAATTTTATTTAAAGAGAGATTAATAACTGTAGTGAATACACCTTAAAGAAGCAAAGTATGAGTCTAACTTGAATATGAAATTTGAAAAAAAAAAATAGTTTCGAAGTGTTCTTAATCAACACCAGACACTTAATCAGTTTAAATCATATTACTAGAATGGAACTTGGAGTAGGCAATGTCAACTCACTCCAGTATTCTTGCTTGGAAAATCTCATGGACAAAGGAGCCTAGCAGGCTGCAGTGCATGGAACTGCAAAGAGCCAGACATGACTAAGCATGCACACGTGCACACACACATGCACGCGCACACACACACACACACAAGAATGGATTTCCGATGACATTCTGTCCTTTTGGTATCTAACTGTTTTAACTCTTCTAAAATGAAGGCATCATTTTTGTTTCGTTTTGTTTTCAGATTAGGTACTGGTACAGGTTAGTAGATATTTATACCTAAAAACTTTCGTCTTCAATATTTTTGGGGAAATGATTCAGACATATTCTTTTAAAGTGTTGATGATACACACAGGTGTATCTTGGCCATAGAATATGATTTTATTAGAAGCATCAGAATATGTGGGTCACCTGGCAAATTCCTTAATTATGAAGCAATGATGGGATCACTGAGTTACCCTCCACTTGACCTTTTGTCTGTAAATAATCCTGAGAAAAGACCAAAAAACTGGAAATTCTGCTTATTTGGTCTAAAAAAAGAGAAAAAGAAACAAGAAATGTAAATCTTAGAACAGGTCCTATTGGAGAATTTAAAAAAAGTCCAGATATGAAAGCAGATTCCATATATCTATTTGATTTGAAGTGAAAACTTCTGGGATAACTCCCATAACCTCTAAAACCTTGG
Source organism: Oreotragus oreotragus (assembly GCA_006410675.1). NCBI lineage: Eukaryota > Metazoa > Chordata > Mammalia > Artiodactyla > Bovidae > Oreotragus > Oreotragus oreotragus. The sequence continues at coordinate 165,480 of SJYX01015878.1, forward strand.
CACTGTTCCAGAGAAGTCTGAAAATACAAGTAAAATTTTATGCTATAAAGACATTGCAAGCCACTGCTCTGCTGGGATCTCTTTGATAGTCTTCACTTCTCTCAGTAAAATCTCAAGTACCTGCTGCAGACTCCAACATCCCAGCATCGAAGTCCCCTTTACCTCTCTGAACTCACTTCCACCTGGCTTCCTTTTGCTCATCTTATTTCAGCCACACTGGCCTCCTTGCTGTTACTGAAACCTACCAGGCCCTTTGTACTCTTCTCTCTAACTACAAGGATCTCCCCCCAGATTATCCACATAGCTTGCTCTCTTAACTCCTTCAAGTCTTTGCTCGAATGTCATCTTTTCAGGAAGAGTTTATAAATCGATCACTCCCTACATTTCCCAATTTCTATCCACTTTCTTATTTTGCCCATATCACTTATCTTTATGGGACAAACTATGTCTTTTACCTAATCACTACATTTATTATCTGACTTCTCCCACTGGAAATTCATAAATTTATAGTTTTCTGTCAGTTCTGTCAGAGGCAGTTGTCAACAGACAGTGGTAATTCAGCCACAGTAAACCTCTGACTTATCCAGTGTGTTACCTCTCATCCTAAAGTTCAACAGAGTAGAGTCCACATTTCTACAGGAATGATTACTTAAAAAACATTTTGTTCACATTTTGTTGGTGAAATGTAAAAATCAGCTTGATTTAGTCAAATATTAGGTCATAAGGTTTCCCATATTTTATATACAAATATTTTGGGCTTTACTGGTTGTTCAGATGGGAAAGAATCTGCCTGCAATACAGGTGACCCAGGTTCTTTTAACTTTTTAGCAGTGCATGAATTCTCACACCTAGGAATTCTGCCCCACTTTTAAACATTTCTTTTTACACCAAAGTTTTATTTATACATATTTTCAGTTGATTACTAATTATTAAATTACAGAGGGTCTTTGTTTTAAATTTCACTCCTACTGCAGGCTTTGGATTTAAATGATTTTCATGCTTTTGGCTATATGGACAATATTCTACATTTAGGGGAAACAAATAAGGTATTTTAGTTCAATTCACTCTCTGCAACTACTATGTCCTAGCAATCCTGGTAAAGAAGATGATGGTCTTCAGAATTCACAATCAGCTATTATAAAAAGAATGTGATCCTCAGGCAATATCAGCTACAAATGTAAAATTTAAACTATTAGACATGGAACACACTTTAGGGCAGGGGTCACCTGATTATCTGAGGTGGAGTTGATGTAGTAATTATAGAAATAAAGTGTACAATAAACATAGTGTGCTTGAATCATCCAAAAACCATCCCTCTCTCCCCTTCAGTCCATGGGAAAATTGTCTTCCATGTAACCGGTTCCTGATGCCAAAAAGGTTGGGGCTTGCTGCTTCAGGGGACATTTAATTATCTTTTTACCTTTTTTAAGCATGAGACATGATTCATGGTCTTATAAAGGGGCAAGTCAATGGATATTCACCATGTTGTTTCATTAAAAACACTAGCCATATAGTTGAGATTCCTCATATATTGACTAACTCTGGAGTCTTCTATCTCAAAATATAACACATTCATAAAACACAGTTCATTCATGGAAATAAATATGGTTTGGCTGTGTGACTATCATAAATACTGAAAAGGAGAATATTTAACAAGAGTCTACACTAACCTTGTCTTCTCAGATATTCAGGAAAGATACATGACAACTGTATTTGTTTGTAAAATATATGTTTCTTCAGTACATTTCAATACACTCCACATACGCATCTTCTGTGGGTTTGAATGCTATTTTAAGTGAAAGTAGAAATGTCTGATAAAAAATTATTTATCTTAACTCTGATGCTCACATAATGGACCCTTTTACTTGCTTTCCTCTTTGTGTTTTTAATCTTCTGCCATCTGGCCTTGGACTAGATCTGTATCACTACTTGCTTATCAACCACACTATAGAATATCATACTGTTAACAACTACTAATTCAGCAACTCTTCTCTGAAACTCCAAAGCTGTATAATTAACTAGATGTGGGAATACTTTCACAATATATACATATATAAAATCTTTAAATATTTTATAATTTGTCAATTACAATTCAATAAACCTGGGGAAAAACATAGAAAACCTCATTTGGTAAGAATTTAACTTTCCTGAAATTGTTCTTTCCTTGTTTTTTTCTGGCACTATTTTCTGGTACTGCTTTTCCAAACTGGCCATAAGTAGGTGCCCCACAAGATTCAGTCATCCTTCTCGCTTCTAAATTCTCTATTATAATCTCTTGCCCTCAAAGACTTCACCTATCATTACTATGAGAATGGTTAACATACTAATGCTTATGTCCTTTCCTGACTACTTTCAAATTTAGATTTCTTACTAACTACTTGCAAAAAACTTAGTATTCCCAATGGCACCTCAAAATTACTATGTCCAGAAAAGGACTCATCATCTGTCTCAATAAGAAATCAGGTCCTACTTTTTACTCCTCTACTTCATTTAATGGCAACTTCATACTGTTAGTCACTTTGTATCTTTAACTTGGTTCTGTTTTTATCTTCACATAACATCTGCCATCATGTCATTAATTTTTACCCTTCAATATTTCTGAAATGCTTACTTTTTTCTCTGTTCATAAAGACAAAAACCTTATTTAGGTCTTAACTGCCTCCATCATAGAGCACTCTCATGTCCTCCTTACAAATCTCCCAACCTTTAACCCATCACTCTTTCATCAAATAGTTAATACCAATTTGCTATTGACCAAGTACTTTTTCCAGCAGTCATGTATGGATGTGAGAGTTGGATTATAAAGAAGGCTGAGCACCAAAGAATTGATGATTCCAAATTGTGGTGCTGAAGAAGACTCTTGAGAGTCCCTTGGACAGCAAGGAGATCAAATCAGTCAATCCTAAAGGAAATCAGTCCTGAACGTTCATTGGAAAGACTGATGCTGAAGCTGACGCTCCAATACTTTGGCCACCTGAAGCAAAGAGCCAACTCCATGGAAAAGACCCTGATGNAGACTCTTGAGAGTCCCTTGGACAGCAAGGAGATCAAATCAGTCAATCCTAAAGGAAATCAGTCCTGAACGTTCATTGGAAAGACTGATGCTGAAGCTGACGCTCCAATACTTTGGCCACCTGAAGCAAAGAGCCAACTCCATGGAAAAGACCCTGATGCTGGGAAAGATTGAGGGTAGGAGAAGAAGGGGGCGACAAAGGATAAGATGGTTGGATGTCATCACCGACTCAACTGACATGAGCTTGAGCACACTCTGGGATATGGTGAAGGACAGGGAAGCCTGGCATTCTGCAGTCCATGGGGTCACAAAGAGTTTGGCAAGGAATCATGACCAAAGAGCAATGAAGTACCGTATTAGTCTTGAAATACAAAAATGAAATAACTCAGTCCATGACCTCAAGACATTTATAGTCTAGTGGAGAAAGAGATTGTGAAACAGAGTGATTAAGTGCTATCCAGTATAAGTAGTAAATCTTATGTAAGCATAAAAAATGAGCACAGAGGCTGAATTTCTAACCAGCCTGACAAGAGGGAAGAAAATCCTTTTTAGAAGAGGTAATGTTTAGCTATATTTGAAAGGACATATAAATATTATCCTGGAAAAGGAAGGGCTAAAAGCTTTCAAATAGATGGTACAACAAGAATATCATTCAGCAGTGTGAAAACTTACGATATGGTGACAAAAACTCAATGTATGAATATCTGTTCAGATAGAGCTGCAGATAGAGGAAGCCAGAGAGTTATGATTTGAGTTTTGTTTGTTTACATTTTATCCACTTAGCAAATTACTAGTAAACAGCCAATGTTTCTTCAATCACCTCATTCAATAAACAATAAATAGCCAACTATCATGTACTGAAGTCTGTTTCAGTACATGCTATTTAGTAAATAAACAAGCTTCCTGGCCTCAGGGTACTTAAAATCTCAATGGCAGAAATAAGTATTACAGTAAAATTTAAGTTTTATTTTTAAAAAGTAACATAAAGCTACATAAAAGTAAAAGTGACATAAAGATACCCTGAGCTAACTGATTACAGTGCCTATATATACCAACACTAATAAAATCCTATTAAAATGGGAAAAAAAACTCCACAGATATTGATCTTTATGAGGACATCCATTACTCGACTGCTTGTTATCATTGTTAGCCAAAAGTAACTCAAGCAAGTATGTAGTAAGGTGCAATAATCAATGACAAAAATGGTTTCTGAGGATAGAACTCTGATTAGAATATTCCCTTGTTGGAAAGTCTTCAGCAGCTTTTCAGTGTATTTCAATTCCTTAGTGTAACATTTAGGACTTCTGAAATGACTCTAAAATATACTTAGAATCTAATTTGTTTTCCTTTTCTCAACTTATTTGTCCTATATTCCCAATAAACTTATTTATTTCCCCTGATGATACCTGATGCAAATTAACCTCTGTGCTTTAAATTATTAAACATTCACCCCATCCCAACCCCCCTTGACAAAGTCCTAGAGTGTTTTCACCCCCTTCACTCAGTTGCTGCCTATTCAGATATTGGCCATCTTCAATGACATCACTCTATCGCAAAATAATCTGCTTTCTTCTCTAGCAAGATACCTCTGCCTTTTTAAAATAGAATTTATCATTACCTGATGTCTGACTTTTTCTCTAGCTACCTATCCTTGCTACTGATACATTGGAGAAAAAGTCTTCATCACAGGAATGCAGTGTTCTATATGATAAGGCTGACCTGTTACTTGTTTCATATCACAGTATTTTCCAAGCCCAGCTGTTTAAAAAGAAGTCTGTGAAATGAATAAAGAAATGAATTAACTCATTCATTTCCAAAATGCGTTCATATTAACTGTGCTCATCATATTTCTTGAAGTTGTAAGAAATATAGAGTTTAATGGATGATGCTTTGCATCAGACAGCTCTAAAGTTCAAATCATGCTTATACTAACTTTTAGTCAATGTATTTAGCCCCTAGAGACATCCAAACTCAACTACAGTGAGGAAGGTAGGTATGTAAGTAGATAGATTACTTATAGGTAGGTAAGTAGGTAGATAAAGATAGAGAAAACAAATGAAGAAATGAAGTACATCATGCCTAAGGGGGAAAAAAAAAAACTGCTGTATGTTCAATAAACGTGTGTGTGTGCTCAGTTGCGACTGACTCATTGCAATGCCATGACTACAGCCCCTCAGTCTCCTCTGTCCAAGGGATTTTCCTGGTAAGAATACTGGAGTGGGTTGTCATGCCCTCCTCCAGGGGATCTTCTCAATCCAGGGATAGAACCCATGTCTCCTACATCTTCTGGATTGCAGGCAGATTCAATTCCACTTGAACCATTGAGGAAGCCCCAATAAATGTTATCTGTTTGTTTTTTTTTTTTTAAAGTAGCATTACTAAGGTTAGTACAATTTTTCAAGCTAATCAAAATTAGTGTGTTTTGATTTTTATGCTTCTATTATCTACCACTAAAAGAGAAACCTGTTTACATATTTTATACAATCCCAACACAATATCTTAGGAATCTGATAGACAAGAACTGGACTGGTCTATATAAATATACACAACCAAATATAATTCAAAGCAAAGTCAAGATAATCATCTAAGCGAAAATTTTAGTAGTCTACATGTTTTCTACATACAGCTATCATTTCCTATTAGTAATCTTGAAATTTAATATTGGACAGAATAATATACTGTCTGTGCAGTTAAATTTTGAAATTTGTCTGGTCAGTGTAAAGCCTTTGCTCACCACTATTCTAAGTGGTGATACAGGTAGAACATATCACTGTAACATCTATTTTGAATTTATGGAATTGGGAATATTTTAAGGTTTAGATACCCAATTTTATGAGTAATTGCATTTTTTTCTGGCAAAAGGCATATGAAAAAAATGAAAATACAAGTAAAATTTTATGCTATAAAGACATTGCAAGCCACTGCTCTGCTGGGATCTCTTTGATAGTCTTCACTTCTCTCAGTAAAATCTCAAGTACCTGCTGCAGACTCCAACATCCCAGCATCGAAGTCCCCTTTACCTCTCTGAACTCACTTCCACCTGGCTTCCTTTTGCTCATCTTATTTCAGCCACACTGGCCTCCTTGCTGTTACTGAAACCTACCAGGCCCTTTGTACTCTTCTCTCTAACTACAAGGATCTCCCCCCAGATTATCCACATAGCTTGCTCTCTTAACTCCTTCAAGTCTTTGCTCGAATGTCATCTTTTCAGGAAGAGTTTATAAATCGATCACTCCCTACATTTCCCAATTTCTATCCACTTTCTTATTTTGCCCATATCACTTATCTTTATGGGACAAACTATGTCTTTTACCTAATCACTACATTTATTATCTGACTTCTCCCACTGGAAATTCATAAATTTATAGTTTTCTGTCAGTTCTGTCAGAGGCAGTTGTCAACAGACAGTGGTAATTCAGCCACAGTAAACCTCTGACTTATCCAGTGTGTTACCTCTCATCCTAAAGTTCAACAGAGTAGAGTCCACATTTCTACAGGAATGATTACTTAAAAAACATTTTGTTCACATTTTGTTGGTGAAATGTAAAAATCAGCTTGATTTAGTCAAATATTAGGTCATAAGGTTTCCCATATTTTATATACAAATATTTTGGGCTTTACTGGTTGTTCAGATGGGAAAGAATCTGCCTGCAATACAGGTGACCCAGGTTCTTTTAACTTTTTAGCAGTGCATGAATTCTCACACCTAGGAATTCTGCCCCACTTTTAAACATTTCTTTTTACACCAAAGTTTTATTTATACATATTTTCAGTTGATTACTAATTATTAAATTACAGAGGGTCTTTGTTTTAAATTTCACTCCTACTGCAGGCTTTGGATTTAAATGATTTTCATGCTTTTGGCTATATGGACAATATTCTACATTTAGGGGAAACAAATAAGGTATTTTAGTTCAATTCACTCTCTGCAACTACTATGTCCTAGCAATCCTGGTAAAGAAGATGATGGTCTTCAGAATTCACAATCAGCTATTATAAAAAGAATGTGATCCTCAGGCAATATCAGCTACAAATGTAAAATTTAAACTATTAGACATGGAACACACTTTAGGGCAGGGGTCACCTGATTATCTGAGGTGGAGTTGATGTAGTAATTATAGAAATAAAGTGTACAATAAACATAGTGTGCTTGAATCATCCAAAAACCATCCCTCTCTCCCCTTCAGTCCATGGGAAAATTGTCTTCCATGTAACCGGTTCCTGATGCCAAAAAGGTTGGGGCTTGCTGCTTCAGGGGACATTTAATTATCTTTTTACCTTTTTTAAGCATGAGACATGATTCATGGTCTTATAAAGGGGCAAGTCAATGGATATTCACCATGTTGTTTCATTAAAAACACTAGCCATATAGTTGAGATTCCTCATATATTGACTAACTCTGGAGTCTTCTATCTCAAAATATAACACATTCATAAAACACAGTTCATTCATGGAAATAAATATGGTTTGGCTGTGTGACTATCATAAATACTGAAAAGGAGAATATTTAACAAGAGTCTACACTAACCTTGTCTTCTCAGATATTCAGGAAAGATACATGACAACTGTATTAGATGTGTATAAGAGACAGGTATTATATGTGTGCACTGCTGCTGCTGCTGCTAAGTCACTTCAGTCGTGTCCAACTCTGTGCGACCCCACAGACGGCAGCCCACCAGGCTCCCCCATCCCTGGGATTCTCCAGGCAAGAATACTGGAGTGGGCTGCCATTTCCTTCTCCAATGCATGAAAGAGAAAAGTGAAAGTGAAGTCGCTCAGTCTGTCCGACTGTTAGCGACCCCATGGACTGCAGCCCACCAGGCTACTCCGTCCATTGGATTTTCCAGGCAAGAGTACTGGGGTGGGGTGCCATTGCCTTCCCCGATATGTGTGCACACTGAAACATTTTCCACATTGCCAAAGCTTTAAGGTAAAATATATTTATCAATATATATGAGAAAAAGTGGAGCTAAGCGTGTATGTTTATTTCCATGCTTTTTATTTCATGAGATAATTTTATTTAAAGAGAGATTAATAACTGTAGTGAATACACCTTAAAGAAGCAAAGTATGAGTCTAACTTGAATATGAAATTTGAAAAAAAAAATAGTTTCAAAGTGTTCTTAATCAACACCAGACACTTAATCAGTTTAAATCATATTACTAGAATGGAACTTGGAGTAGGCAATGTCAACTCACTCCAGTATTCTTGCTTGGAAAATCTCATGGACAAAGGAGCCTAGCAGGCTGCAGTGCATGGAACTGCAAAGAGCCAGACATGACTAAGCATGCACACGTGCACACACACATGCACGCGCACACACACACACACACAAGAATGGATTTCCGATGACATTCTGTCCTTTTGGTATCTAACTGTTTTAACTCTTCTAAAATGAAGGCATCATTTTTGTTTCGTTTTGTTTTCAGATTAGGTACTGGTACAGGTTAGTAGATATTTATACCTAAAAACTTTCGTCTTCAATATTTTTGGGGAAATGATTCAGACATATTCTTTTAAAGTGTTGATGATACACACAGGTGTATCTTGGCCATAGAATATGATTTTATTAGAAGCATCAGAATATGTGGGTCACCTGGCAAATTCCTTAATTATGAAGCAATGATGGGATCACTGAGTTACCCTCCACTTGACCTTTTGTCTGTAAATAATCCTGAGAAAAGACCAAAAAACTGGAAATTCTGCTTATTTGGTCTAAAAAAAGAGAAAAAGAAACAAGAAATGTAAATCTTAGAACAGGTCCTATTGGAGAATTTAAAAAAAGTCCAGATATGAAAGCAGATTCCATATATCTATTTGATTTGAAGTGAAAACTTCTGGGATAACTCCCATAACCTCTAAAACCTTGGCACTGTTCCAGAGAAGTCTGAAAATACAAGTAAAATTTTATGCTATAAAGACATTGCAAGCCACTGCTCTGCTGGGATCTCTTTGATAGTCTTCACTTCTCTCAGTAAAATCTCAAGTACCTGCTGCAGACTCCAACATCCCAGCATCGAAGTCCCCTTTACCTCTCTGAACTCACTTCCACCTGGCTTCCTTTTGCTCATCTTATTTCAGCCACACTGGCCTCCTTGCTGTTACTGAAACCTACCAGGCCCTTTGTACTCTTCTCTCTAACTACAAGGATCTCCCCCCAGATTATCCACATAGCTTGCTCTCTTAACTCCTTCAAGTCTTTGCTCGAATGTCATCTTTTCAGGAAGAGTTTATAAATCGATCACTCCCTACATTTCCCAATTTCTATCCACTTTCTTATTTTGCCCATATCACTTATCTTTATGGGACAAACTATGTCTTTTACCTAATCACTACATTTATTATCTGACTTCTCCCACTGGAAATTCATAAATTTATAGTTTTCTGTCAGTTCTGTCAGAGGCAGTTGTCAACAGACAGTGGTAATTCAGCCACAGTAAACCTCTGACTTATCCAGTGTGTTACCTCTCATCCTAAAGTTCAACAGAGTAGAGTCCACATTTCTACAGGAATGATTACTTAAAAAACATTTTGTTCACATTTTGTTGGTGAAATGTAAAAATCAGCTTGATTTAGTCAAATATTAGGTCATAAGGTTTCCCATATTTTATATACAAATATTTTGGGCTTTACTGGTTGTTCAGATGGGAAAGAATCTGCCTGCAATACAGGTGACCCAGGTTCTTTTAACTTTTTAGCAGTGCATGAATTCTCACACCTAGGAATTCTGCCCCACTTTTAAACATTTCTTTTTACACCAAAGTTTTATTTATACATATTTTCAGTTGATTACTAATTATTAAATTACAGAGGGTCTTTGTTTTAAATTTCACTCCTACTGCAGGCTTTGGATTTAAATGATTTTCATGCTTTTGGCTATATGGACAATATTCTACATTTAGGGGAAACAAATAAGGTATTTTAGTTCAATTCACTCTCTGCAACTACTATGTCCTAGCAATCCTGGTAAAGAAGATGATGGTCTTCAGAATTCACAATCAGCTATTATAAAAAGAATGTGATCCTCAGGCAATATCAGCTACAAATGTAAAATTTAAACTATTAGACATGGAACACACTTTAGGGCAGGGGTCACCTGATTATCTGAGGTGGAGTTGATGTAGTAATTATAGAAATAAAGTGTACAATAAACATAGTGTGCTTGAATCATCCAAAAACCATCCCTCTCTCCCCTTCAGTCCATGGGAAAATTGTCTTCCATGTAACCGGTTCCTGATGCCAAAAAGGTTGGGGCTTGCTGCTTCAGGGGACATTTAATTATCTTTTTACCTTTTTTAAGCATGAGACATGATTCATGGTCTTATAAAGGGGCAAGTCAATGGATATTCACCATGTTGTTTCATTAAAAACACTAGCCATATAGTTGAGATTCCTCATATATTGACTAACTCTGGAGTCTTCTATCTCAAAATATAACACATTCATAAAACACAGTTCATTCATGGAAATAAATATGGTTTGGCTGTGTGACTATCATAAATACTGAAAAGGAGAATATTTAACAAGAGTCTACACTAACCTTGTCTTCTCAGATATTCAGGAAAGATACATGACAACTGTATTTGTTTGTAAAATATATGTTTCTTCAGTACATTTCAATACACTCCACATACGCATCTTCTGTGGGTTTGAATGCTATTTTAAGTGAAAGTAGAAATGTCTGATAAAAAATTATTTATCTTAACTCTGATGCTCACATAATGGACCCTTTTACTTGCTTTCCTCTTTGTGTTTTTAATCTTCTGCCATCTGGCCTTGGACTAGATCTGTATCACTACTTGCTTATCAACCACACTATAGAATATCATACTGTTAACAACTACTAATTCAGCAACTCTTCTCTGAAACTCCAAAGCTGTATAATTAACTAGATGTGGGAATACTTTCACAATATATACATATATAAAATCTTTAAATATTTTATAATTTGTCAATTACAATTCAATAAACCTGGGGAAAAACATAGAAAACCTCATTTGGTAAGAATTTAACTTTCCTGAAATTGTTCTTTCCTTGTTTTTTTCTGGCACTATTTTCTGGTACTGCTTTTCCAAACTGGCCATAAGTAGGTGCCCCACAAGATTCAGTCATCCTTCTCGCTTCTAAATTCTCTATTATAATCTCTTGCCCTCAAAGACTTCACCTATCATTACTATGAGAATGGTTAACATACTAATGCTTATGTCCTTTCCTGACTACTTTCAAATTTAGATTTCTTACTAACTACTTGCAAAAAACTTAGTATTCCCAATGGCACCTCAAAATTACTATGTCCAGAAAAGGACTCATCATCTGTCTCAATAAGAAATCAGGTCCTACTTTTTACTCCTCTACTTCATTTAATGGCAACTTCATACTGTTAGTCACTTTGTATCTTTAACTTGGTTCTGTTTTTATCTTCACATAACATCTGCCATCATGTCATTAATTTTTACCCTTCAATATTTCTGAAATGCTTACTTTTTTCTCTGTTCATAAAGACAAAAACCTTATTTAGGTCTTAACTGCCTCCATCATAGAGCACTCTCATGTCCTCCTTACAAATCTCCCAACCTTTAACCCATCACTCTTTCATCAAATAGTTAATACCAATTTGCTATTGACCAAGTACTTTTTCCAGCAGTCATGTATGGATGTGAGAGTTGGATTATAAAGAAGGCTGAGCACCAAAGAATTGATGATTCCAAATTGTGGTGCTGAAGAAGACTCTTGAGAGTCCCTTGGACAGCAAGGAGATCAAATCAGTCAATCCTAAAGGAAATCAGTCCTGAACGTTCATTGGAAAGACTGATGCTGAAGCTGACGCTCCAATACTTTGGCCACCTGAAGCAAAGAGCCAACTCCATGGAAAAGACCCTGATGCTGGGAAAGATTGAGGGTAGGAGAAGAAGGGGGCGACAAAGGATAAGATGGTTGGATGTCATCACCGACTCAACTGACATGAGCTTGAGCACACTCTGGGATATGGTGAAGGACAGGGAAGCCTGGCATTCTGCAGTCCATGGGGTCACAAAGAGTTTGGCAAGGAATCATGACCAAAGAGCAATGAAGTACCGTATTAGTCTTGAAATACAAAAATGAAATAACTCAGTCCATGACCTCAAGACATTTATAGTCTAGTGGAGAAAGAGATTGTGAAACAGAGTGATTAAGTGCTATCCAGTATAAGTAGTAAATCTTATGTAAGCGTAAAAAATGAGCACAGAGGCTGAATTTCTAACCAGCCTGACAAGAGGGAAGAAAATCCTTTTTAGAAGAGGTAATGTTTAGCTATATTTGAAAGGACATATAAATATTATCCTGGAAAAGGAAGGGCTAAAAGCTTTCAAATAGATGGTACAACAAGAATATCATTCAGCAGTGTGAAAACTTACGATATGGTGACAAAAACTCAATGTATGAATATCTGTTCAGATAGAGCTGCAGATAGAGGAAGCCAGAGAGTTATGATTTGAGTTTTGTTTGTTTACATTTTATCCACTTAGCAAATTACTAGTAAACAGCCAATGTTTCTTCAATCACCTCATTCAATAAACAATAAATAGCCAACTATCATGTACTGAAGTCTGTTTCAGTACATGCTATTTAGTAAATAAACAAGCTTCCTGGCCTCAGGGTACTTAAAATCTCAATGGCAGAAATAAGTATTACAGTAAAATTTAAGTTTTATTTTTAAAAAGTAACATAAAGCTACATAAAAGTAAAAGTGACATAAAGATACCCTGAGCTAACTGATTACAGTGCCTATATATACCAACACTAATAAAATCCTATTAAAATGGGAAAAAAAACTCCACAGATATTGATCTTTATGAGGACATCCATTACTCGACTGCTTGTTATCATTGTTAGCCAAAAGTAACTCAAGCAAGTATGTAGTAAGGTGCAATAATCAATGACAAAAATGGTTTCTGAGGATAGAACTCTGATTAGAATATTCCCTTGTTGGAAAGTCTTCAGCAGCTTTTCAGTGTATTTCAATTCCTTAGTGTAACATTTAGGACTTCTGAAATGACTCTAAAATATACTTAGAATCTAATTTGTTTTCCTTTTCTCAACTTATTTGTCCTATATTCCCAATAAACTTATTTATTTCCCCTGATGATACCTGATGCAAATTAACCTCTGTGCTTTAAATTATTAAACATTCACCCCATCCCAACCCCCCTTGACAAAGTCCTAGAGTGTTTTCACCCCCTTCACTCAGTTGCTGCCTATTCAGATATTGGCCATCTTCAATGACATCACTCTATCGCAAAATAATCTGCTTTCTTCTCTAGCAAGATACCTCTGCCTTTTTAAAATAGAATTTATCATTACCTGATGTCTGACTTTTTCTCTAGCTACCTATCCTTGCTACTGATACATTGGAGAAAAAGTCTTCATCACAGGAATGCAGTGTTCTATATGATAAGGCTGACCTGTTACTTGTTTCATATCACAGTATTTTCCAAGCCCAGCTGTTTAAAAAGAAGTCTGTGAAATGAATAAAGAAATGAATTAACTCATTCATTTCCAAAATGCGTTCATATTAACTGTGCTCATCATATTTCTTGAAGTTGTAAGAAATATAGAGTTTAATGGATGATGCTTTGCATCAGACAGCTCTAAAGTTCAAATCATGCTTATACTAACTTTTAGTCAATGTATTTAGCCCCTAGAGACATCCAAACTCAACTACAGTGAGGAAGGTAGGTATGTAAGTAGATAGATTACTTATAGGTAGGTAAGTAGGTAGATAAAGATAGAGAAAACAAATGAAGAAATGAAGTACATCATGCCTAAGGGGGAAAAAAAAAAACTGCTGTATGTTCAATAAACGTGTGTGTGTGCTCAGTTGCGACTGACTCATTGCAATGCCATGACTACAGCCCCTCAGTCTCCTCTGTCCAAGGGATTTTCCTGGTAAGAATACTGGAGTGGGTTGTCATGCCCTCCTCCAGGGGATCTTCTCAATCCAGGGATAGAACCCATGTCTCCTACATCTTCTGGATTGCAGGCAGATTCAATTCCACTTGAACCATTGAGGAAGCCCCAATAAATGTTATCTGTTTGTTTTTTTTTTTTTAAAGTAGCATTACTAAGGTTAGTACAATTTTTCAAGCTAATCAAAATTAGTGTGTTTTGATTTTTATGCTTCTATTATCTACCACTAAAAGAGAAACCTGTTTACATATTTTATACAATCCCAACACAATATCTTAGGAATCTGATAGACAAGAACTGGACTGGTCTATATAAATATACACAACAAAATATAATTCAAAGCAAAGTCAAGATAATCATCTAAGCGAAAATTTTAGTAGTCTACATGTTTTCTACATACAGCTATCATTTCCTATTAGTAATCTTGAAATTTAATATTGGACAGAATAATATACTGTCTGTGCAGTTAAATTTTGAAATTTGTCTGGTCAGTGTAAAGCCTTTGCTCACCACTATTCTAAGTGGTGATACAGGTAGAACATATCACTGTAACATCTATTTTGAATTTATGGAATTGGGAATATTTTAAGGTTTAGATACCCAATTTTATGAGTAATTGCATTTTTTTCTGGCAAAAGGCATATGAAAAAAACAAAAGGCAAGTGTCAATCCTTTCAATTCTTTCTCTGTTTTGACTCACAATAATAGCCTTACAGAGCCAAGGAAAAGTGAGACTTCCATTTCCCCTCATGGGTTTTTTCCTCTTCCATTATAACCTCCCATACTTTGGTGGAAAATCAGTGTTCTACACTTGGACCTACCTTTTCTCAGCACTGCTCCTAAGAAAGCCATCAGAAGGCACCGGGCTGGACTATTTTAGAAGGCGCCCCTGCACCCAGAGGAAAGGTCAAGCCATGCCCCGACACCTTCTCCTCCCCAGTCTCAAGCATTTAGAGGAGAGGATCAGCTTTGATTGTAACACTTGGCTCCTAAGAGGTGGTAGAGACATGTTTAACTCTGACATAAATACAAAGAGGTTCACTTGAGTCAGCTCTACTCAAACATTTCTTTTGATCTTTGGTTTATAGCTTTGGAATCAAAGTAACATGTAAACCCAAGCTTGAGGTGCTATTACAATGCAAAATTATCCTGTTCCATCAAAAAATTTCCTGCAGTAGGAGTAGTAAGAATAGTGACGTGGAGACAGGGTTGCATTTAGCAAACTGCACCGATTTCTGGCTTTGTTTTTTAAACAATAGGGTGTTTAGCAAAAACAGAGTCACAATCGCGTAACAATGGACTGTAAGTTACAATAAAACACCCACAAATTCTATGTATAGTTTTTCCAGTCACAAGGTACTTTAACCTTCCTAATGACCATACTTTCCCAGGTGGTGCAGTGGTAAAGAATCCACTTGCTAATGCAGGAGATGCAGGAGACATGGGTTCAATCCCTGGGTCAGAAAGATCCCCTGGAGGAGGAAGCAGCAACCCACCCCAGTGTTCTTGCCTGAAGAATCCCATGGACAGAGGAGCCTGCTGGGCTACGGTCCATCAGATTGCAAAGGAGTCACACACGACTTACTGACTAAAACAACAAAGAACTCCAACAAATTTTGAGCAAGGCATACCTGTTTCACAGTTCAGACGATTTTTCTGTGTATGCTTGTGTGAGCAAGCATGTTCTGCTTTTCCCTTCTTTTTTTTAATCAGATTTTTAAAGGGAGGTATTTCAGCAAGCACAGCTTCAGAAATGAAGCAAAGCCATCTTTCCATTTCAATCTATTAGCCTTATTATGTCTTCCTTATGATTCTCATCCCAGGTGATGCTAGTGGTAAAGAACCTGCCTGCCCATGCAGGAGAGATAAGAGACACAGGCTCAATCCCTGGGTCAGGAAGACACCCTGGAGGAGGAAACGGCAAACCAATCTAATATTCTTGCCTGGAGAATCGCAGGAACAGAGGAGTCTGGCAGGCTACAGTCTCCATTAGGTTGCAAAGAGTTGGGCCCAAATTAGCATGCATTCATGATCCACTGTATTGCCCCCATCTCCACTCCATCACCTAATTTAGTGGTTACTCACATATATTTCCTATATTTTTAATAACTCTTTCTGCTTATGTAAAATAATATACATAGAAACGAAAAGCAAAATCCATCAGTAATTGATCCTTTTAGGCATTAATAAAGATTGCTCAGTTTTTAAAGATCTAATTCCTAGTAATTAGTCAAATGTTAATAGAATATAGCAAAACATGTATCAATAACATATATATGCTTTAGATAAATATCTTATACTTAAAATAAATTTCATATAAACATGCACATACTTTTAAAAATGTGTGCATCCATACTCAGTTGTATCCAACTCATTGCAACCCCATGGACTGCAGACCACCAGGATACTCTGTTCATGGGATTTCCCAGGCAAGAATGTTGAAGTGGGTTGTCATTTTCTCTTCCAGGGGGATCTTTCTGACCCAGGGATTGAACCTGAGTCTCCTGCACTGCAGGTGTATTTTTACCACTGAGTCACGGAGGAAGCCCCACTTTTAAAAACATTATAATCCTATATTTACTATTACAAACTTTTTAAGTTCAACTTTTTGAACTTAAAAATCATGGCTATCTTTCCATATTTCTATGGATAAATTTCCCTAATGTTTAACAATCTCACAGAAATCCATCTATAAATGCCCAATAATATAGCCAGCCTCCTGACATTTAGAAAGTTAACAATAATATCATAAACAAAATACTTAAAAATTCTAGCATCTCTGTGAGAATATTCAGCTACCAATCATGGAGTTACTAGATCAAAAGTGCATATACATCTTAGTTTTGTTAAGTATAGACAGAGTAGCATCTATTATTCTTTGTTCTATGTGAATTAAAATCCTCAGCTATAAAAAAATTAAATTTCCATACCTATATATCACATGCATTATAATATTATCCTTCTTGTTCATGTATACATGACATTATCACCTGCTTTCTCAGGTAATAAACATTATGTAATTAATATGTAAAATCAGAGGTAATGACATCCAAGTTTGGGGTTGTGTATGTGTGTGCATTATAGCCTTCTGATGTGCTCCTATTCACACGCACTCAGACTGCTCCATGCATATGCACAGAATATCTCTGGAGATACACTGGAGAAAACATGTGACATGAATCATTCTAGAGCTAAAACTGGGTGAATGAAGAACAGGAATAAAAAGGAGGAAATGCTTTCTATTATACACATGTTCTTACTTTTTTTTTTACTGTTTACCTTGTGCATGTATACCCTCCCCAAAATTAGCTAAATTAAATTAATTAAAATATGGAATCAGAAATTCCTTAGAAATTACTAAATGCAGAGCACAGTTATTCCACATCAGTATTACATAATATCAAATAAAATATTTTAAGATAACCAGAAGTTTTAGCACTGGTCCCTATATTGAAAACTGTTTTCATTATTGGCATGATTATATTCTTCTTAAATACCAACAATTTAAAATTAATGTTATATATATTTATTTTTCTTTGGAAATATACTTTTTAACAGTAAAAAGCTAACCCAAATTTATACTTTGTAATAGAAACAGAAAACTGATAATTTTTTCCATTTTCAGTGTGTAAGATTAGGATAGGAGGAAAACTCATTGGTTCCAGGTGATTACATCAGTGGCAAATGAAAGTCTTTTTTGATAGTGTTGAGATTCCTGCACAGTTTTAGCAGGTTCCAATTGTTGAGAATAAACTGAGTTTCCTGATGGCCTTTTCTCTCCCCTACAATATTAGATTTGAATATATACTAACTGAAATAGATTCTAAATATAGAAACTATGCAACAAATGCCTCTTATGAATTAAAATTTCAATAGGAGGAGATGTAGCCAGAAGCCTTATATTTGGCTTGAAAGTGAAGAGTTATTCAAACTGTTAAAAAAGTAACAAAATATTTTATGGATTATCTCAGTGAAAGAAAAACCGTAAGTCTACCTGAAGCAACTACTGTTTCTGGAAACACAGAAATCATCACAAGCAGGTGCAGTACTATCTCTATCTCTTAACTTCTTCATCAGACCTCTCTCTTTTATACTTCCAAGTTGACTTATTGGTCACCGGATTTTTTAAAAAAGTTATATAACATATCACAGAATATAGATAAGAGAGGCATTCAGCACATGGTTTATTTATATACCACAAAACATGGCACCAGAAAATCTTTGGAAATTATTGTTATTATGATCATTTCATGTGTGCAGCATCACAATACAAGCCCCTTTAAAAAACCCACAATTGTTACTCTACTGCATTCAGAGAGACACACGATGCAGGCTCAGATCTTGGCAACCTGTGAAAGTGCCCAGTCGAAAATTACTAACAGCTGGAGATGACAGTTGTTTTAACAGCTGAGCTGACAGGATTAATTTAAATGCACTGAAATCAAAAGTAGATAACACCTGTTTAGTCTTCTAGGGCCATTCGACAAGGTAGGCCAAAGGAAACTGCAGAGCCAAAATTGTGTGTGTCTCTCTCTGCTCGAAGGACAGAGGGGCTTCAGAGGAGAATGCCACCTTTTTGATGGAGGTGGCGGTTGATAGCAGCAGCAGGGGGCTGGTAGCCTTTATCAGTTTTTAACATCTGGTTCCTATAATGTACCTCCTTCCCTTTTTTTCCTTCTCTATCCAAGGTCTTTGACCCAAACCCAACAGTGGATAAAGATCACTAGATTTCAAAGCTACGGCTTCTCACTCCAGCTTCCTAGAAATTCTCTTGGGTTAATTAATGTATTCTCTTTGAGCTTCATGGCCACAGCCACAGAAGAGCTGCTTTTTTTCTCCCTTTCCCTTCTTAACTTTGGATCCAAAATATATCATGTCATACAGGAGTCTGCATTTCAAATGGTTGCCAAAAAATATTCAGAGTTGGTTTTTGTGTAGGTTATTTGTCAATAGTCAATTGTTTTCATCTAAAAATAAAAAAGAAATATTAGATAAAAATGCTGACTTGAGGAATAATGGAAAAATGGTTTAGTCTGTATGGGTGGGGATGGTAGAATAGTGTGATTTCCTCAAAAAGTGCATGTAAGCCTAGATTTATATGTTCTTATGCACACAAGTACATAAGTGAAGCAAAATCAAACAGTCGGGAAGCAGAGTGTTTATTTTGCTGCCCTTCCAGGAATAAGGATCTAAATTTACTTGAGGAACATAAAGACGATTTTCTCTCACACAGAGGAATATTTTGGCCTAATATTAAGAATCTTAATATGTACAAATCAAAAACTGTTCTATTAAAATATTTTACCAAAATTATACTCATATCACTTACAGGGAACACGTAGTATGTGGAATGATTCTGAGCAGACACAAAGTTTGCCCTTTAAAATTTGACCAAATTCTGTATACTGCCCAATTTACAAGAAAATACACTTCTATCCCGTGAAGCAGGGAAAGGAAATATGCTCAGGATTAAGGCTGCTTCCTTCTTAGCCAGCTCTAGATTCTGAAAAGCACAGAGCATAAGGTTTTTATGTTTATTTGATTTATAGCCAAAATAAAGAGATAAGACATAATGATTCTTTTTTCTCATTTCAGAAAGTAAATGCACACAAGCCATTTTGTGCAAGATTTGTAGATATTTTTTGTGCAAGATTTAAGGAGGCGAGGTTTGTGAAAATTCAGAAACTTTGGAGCCTTCAATTGTCAATAGTGATATACATTTAAAGGAGAAGCATGATGCAGAATCTTGGTTAATTATGCAACATGATACACTTTAAAGAGAGGCCAACTTCTAGGCATATAGTACTTCGAGTTTTCCTATTTCATATAAATAAGTTCTGCATTAGAAATACTTAAAAATCCCACATTTTTAATTATTCAGAAACTTGGAAACACTCTCACTAAAAATGATTAAAAAAAAAAAAAAACATGTCTCTGTTAACCCTGGAATAATAGGAATAAGCGTGCTCAGTTGCTTCAGTAGTGACTGACTCTTTGCGACATTATGGACCATAGCCTGCCAGGCTCCTCTGTCCATGGGATTCTCCAGGCAAGAATAATGGAGTGCGTTGCCATGCCCTTTTCCAGGGGATCTTCCTGACCCAGGGATGGAACTCTCATCTCTTCTGTCTCTGGCATTGGCGAGGGGGTGGGGCGGGGTTGTCTTTACCACTAGTGCCACTTGGGAAGCCCAATGAATGGCTTATCCAACAACTCAAAACAAAACCCAGGTTTTAAAGCATCTTAGTTTTAATAAAATGAGCTGTTTAATTTCCACATATTGTGGAATTTTAAAGGCAAATCTCTATTATTGTTTTCTAGTTTAATTTTATCATTGCCTGAGAACATGTTTTTTATATTTTCTATTCTTTTAAATTTTTCCTTCATTCTGTTAATGAGGTGTATTACATTCATTGATTTTCATATGTCGAACCATCTTGCATTTCAGGAATAAATCTCCCACTTAGTCATGATAAAAACAGTGCCTTAATTCTGTTCACTCACTAAAAAAATGCAGTAAAACAAAGCCATGCTAAATGAAGGAAAACTGTTATTATTCCAAGTAATTTGCAATTGTATTGGGATATTTTTAAATCTTTGAGATCTACTAAGTAATTGTATCCATAAAATAAAGTACAACAATAATTTTTAAAAAGCAAAGAAATAAATTACTGCTGGTAATTATAATTTCTACAAGTAACACCTGATCAGTATCTGAAATTGTATGACAGAAAATAGCTACTTATGGTATACATTTTCAGTTTTATTAATAATCTAATAGCAGGTTAACACAAATATTAATTCTGCTGTGACTGAGGTTTTATTACCTTATGGGCTGCAATAAAGAAGCTCTTAGTAGGATAATACCCATCATATTTTCTTGTCAACATCAAAATTATGACTGTGTTATGGACAGTAAAAGTGCAATGACATACTTTAAATACTTTGGGTCAAAATATGTCTAGCAATAACTTGTTCTTCTTGGTAGTTTCTTAGAGCAATTTCCAAAGAATAAACACAGATGGGAGTTTCTTTTTTCTTTTTTTTTTTTTCAGAAAGAAACATTTAAGCTTTAAAGGACAATCTGTTATATGGTATTACTTATTAGATCTCTTTAGAGAAAGACACAAGAGGAATGTTTCAAACCCAGAAATAACATGAACAAGTCCAAAATCAAACTGTAGGGGAATTTTAAGACACACAGTTTGCTTATTATTTGTTTCCTTCGTATACAATATCTTTATTTGGGGTGGGGGTGAGGAGGAAATGGTGACTCCATCACAAAGTTTAAAACCTGAATTATCAAAGTCCCACTTACTAGTGAATAGCTCTGCCTAAGAAGATGAATATTGACACTATATCTTTAAAAATGCTTCTCATAAAATGTTTATGAAAATGTTTCTATATGAAAGCACCTAAACACAGTATATAACATATAAAGAAGAAAAAAGATAGAATAGAGACCTTCAAATGGAAGTTACTGGGAGAACTAAAAAAAAATTATTTTCTAAAAGATATGAAGAAAAATACCTCAAACTGTATCGCACTTTTCCCTTACACTCAGTTCTATCTTAAAGTAAAAATTACACATTTTCAGAACATCTAGTTGTATTTCTCAAGCGTTAAGTTCCAAATTTTTTTGGTTTCTTTTTTGGTTTGTTTTTCTGTTTTACAGTCATTTCAAAGTTTTTGGTCTATTGGGCATACAAATAGTAATTGTTGATCTATTCAGCCTAATGATAGATTGGTCCACTTTGTATAAAATAAAGAACAATTTCTTCTCTGCTTTTTATCTTTTTACACAACTCAGAGACTCAAAGAAGATAATTACAAACAATGCCTGAAGAACGGTTCAGTTAATGTTAATTTATACAACAAACTAATTACTACCAAATGGTAAAAATCACATGTGGAAGTCCCTCTCTCCCACGCACACAACTAAACCAGCAGCCATCTGTCTCAGCCTGGGTAGAGCTCAGGGACACCCCAAGAAAGATAAGGAAAAGAAAGGGTACAAAAGCGTCAGCTCATTCACCTAAGTAAAAATCACAGAATTTTTCTGAACATTATTTTCAGGAAATCCAAAAGCAGATATATAGAAATAAGTTGTTTCAAATGTCTTTTAATAAAAACACATGTTGTCCTGTAATCGTCATTGCAGGTAGAAAATCACCTTCAGCAAGTAAATGCTTACTTTGTTTTAGACACAAACTACATATTTTTTAAACTCTCATTACTCATTCATATACCAGCTTGCTAAGAAGAAATAACATGTATCCCTGAATTTTCTGAAGGAAGTTAAGAATTTCTAAGTTCTCAAAAGGGTATGTCTATATACTTAACAATTAGCAAAATAATCTCCTTGCATATTATGAATGTAACTTGAGAGATGACTGCTAAATTATTCTTATTGAAATAAGTTCATACATTTTAACAAATAGCGTTACTAATATTTTGACATTTATATGCCATAATTATATCACATGAAGCAAAATAAGGGAAATATTTTTTCCTTTAGAATCAGAAGGTGAATCTTGACATTTAAGCAATAATAGATTTTCAGATGAAAAAAAAGCCAAATGAAAATGTAAGAGTATTGTGATCATTTTTATTTTTTTTAATTAAAAGAATAGCTATTTATAGATGTGTTTCAACTATGTTTTAAGGACATTCAGAATTCCAAATAGAGAAATCGGTGCTTGGCAAATATTTGAGTGAAAAATGGAATGAGAAAACTTTAAGTAGTAGCAATAACACTAATTTCCCCTAACATATATCCCCTGTAGAATTAAAAATGCTTTACATATAGCATGTTCTGATCTCACTGAAATCAGTTCTCTTGAACTGTCTTTTATATACTTCCTAGTAGCTGAACTGATTGAATGACAGACCATAAAGCAAAGACTGAAGCAAGTGGATTGATAGGAAATGTACCCTCTTCCACACCGAGATGTCCCATGCTGAAGGACTGCAGTGCTTCAGTATGACATTCCTATAGAAGGCAATGGGAAAAGACTCTACAAAGCAGTAGGGCCATAACACTATAAGTGAGGAGACTATGCAAAAAATTATTTATTATCTCCTGAGGTTATGTCACAGAAGGTGACACAGAACTTTTACAAAAGATTTTTTTTCCTGAAGATCTTCATGGATATACCTGAGTTTTTCACTTCTTTAATAACTTTAAATTACTGGAAACATTAAAAGAACTTTTACCTATAGAATTTTTATAGTTTTTTGTGATGATCAATTTTACTCAGGAATATACTCATGGAAGTTGAAATGTGAAAGTTAAGTCACTCAGTCGTGTCCGACTCTTTGTGACCCCGTGGACTGTAGCCCACCAGGCTCCTCCGTCCATGGGATTCTCCAGGCAAGAGTACTGGAGTGGGTTGCCATTTCCTTCTCCAGGGGATCTTCCTGACCCAGGGATCGAACCCAGGTCTGCCGCATTAGGCAGACGCTTTAACCTCTGAGCCACCAGGGAAGCCATACTCATGGAAGTAAGAATATTTAAAATTAAAGTTTAATTTTGTTTGCCTTTTTTGATTGCCTTTTAAAATCAGTTAGAAAGAGGGCATCCCTGTTGGCTCAGTTGTTAAAAAATCTGCCTGCCAATGCAGAGGACATAGGTTCGATCCCTGACCTGGAAAGATCCCATATACCATGGAGCAACTAAGCCCATGCACTACAACTACTGAGCCTGTGCTGAGGCTACTGAAGCCTGCATGCCCCAGAGCCTGTGCTTCACAAGAGAAGCTACCGTTAGGAGAAGCCGGTGCACCTCAGTTAGAGAGTAGCCCCTGTTCTCCACAACCAGAGAAAAGCCTGTGCACCAATAAAGACTCAGCATAGCCATAAATAAATAAATGAATAAAAATATAAATGATATGTTAGAAAGAGGTACAAATTGCAAAAACAATTTGCATCCAAAGAATCCTTATATTATGTTGTGATATTTTCAGTCAAGATACTTTTATGACTGCCCAAGATTATAGCAGGCACTCCTATTAGAATTTTTTTTTTAAAGTCACTTTAGAGCTATAAGGACTCTGTAAGTCTCTTAATCTATAAAACGAAGTATATAGGTTGCCATCAACACTGCTCTTTCTGGCCCTTGCAATATCTTTGAGGAAGTAGGTTCATATAAGACAGTGAGCATGATTTTGAAAAAGAGAAGTAAACACAGGATAATTCAAGATTCTGGCAAAAACTAACATTCAATGTCTGCCTTTCATTATCCAGATAAAATTTTTCACTCAAAGAAATGCAAGTAAGTTATAAGCCACAGATCTTAATAACAAACGATCTTATCTTCTATCCCTAGATAGAAATGCACAGTACAGACCAACAGAAAATTTCATTTTTATTTGGATTACTACAGAACACACAATCAGCACCAATGATAAACCTCGTATATAACAGATTTGTGAGAGTTCACTGTTCTGTCCTTTTGCTCATATTTCTTAATAAAATATGGGCCTTCCAATTCTGTTTTTAAGCATTTTTGCATACTGATTTCATAAAATATTAAAATGTTTCTAGAATTTTATATCTAGAAAGAACTATACAGCTCATTTAATGAAATAATTTTATTTTCAAATAAAGGGAAATGAAGCATTTGTCCAAGATTATCCAGATAATGATAGAGCAAAATCTAGCATCTGGGTATTCATAATTCAGTATTTCCTTTATTAAACTTCTTAGGAAGAGAACTAGAAAGCCAGAAGTAGACGCCTTGTTTCAGGTCAGAGGGAGGTTATTCCACCATTCAGTTAACTCATTGAATTAGAAGTCATTGTGCTAGGAACTCTGGACAAGGGAGTGACCGAGACTTGTGTTCCTGCCCTGTAGGACAGGGTGGGCAGACTTTAAAGACCCATGTAGCAAATATTTCAGGTTTTTTAGGCTATAATCAATTATATTACATCACTAAGGTACCTTATAGGACAATACCTCCATACGTGGTCAATGAATGAGCATAGCTATGTTCTATTATTTAAAGATGTACATTTAAATTTCATATAATGTTCATGTGTCATAAAATCATCCTCTCTTGATTTTTTTCTTCAAAGATTCAAAGATGGGAAAAAATTCTTAGCTCATGTGTATGCATGTGTTGGTTGCTCAGTTGTGTCTGACTCTTTGTGATCCCACAGACTGTAGCCTGCCAGGCTTCTCTGTCCATGAAATTCTCCAGGCAAGAAGTTTGGTATGTACTAAGTCACTTCAGTCATATCTGACTCTATGGACTGTACCCCGCCAGGCTCTTCTGTCTTTGGGATACTGGAGTGGGTAACTATTCCCTTTTCCAGGGGATCGAACCCAGGTCTCCTGATTTGTTACTGTCTGAGCTACCAGGGAAGCCGAGTTCTTAGCTCATAGGTCATACAAAACTAAGCAGCAGGCGAGACTTGTCCTACAGGCCATAGTTTTACAACCACTGCTTTAGGAGGTCAAAGTCCAATGGAGACAAGAGACAAAACAATTTTTCAAGGGAGGAGAGTGAGGGCAATCAAAGTTAGCAGAAAATTTCTGGCAAGGTGGGTGAAACAAACTAAGTATTAAGAATGAACGACAATCATCCAGGAGCAAAGTAAGGTAAAAGGCATTGTAAACAGACATCATCATAAGCAAAGAAAAGTACGCTAGCTGCAAAAAGGCATCGGCAATTCAGCATTACTAGAACAAGTCATAAAGAATGATGCTACGAATGCTAGGAAATGAGAAATGAGGCTGGAGAGTAAGACAGGAAGTGAACTCACTGCAGCTGCAGGCTAACCTACCCACCCAGTCTAATAAAGGTCTCTGGGAGACCCAATAAAACACATAAGATGCCACAAGCACCACATCACATGCCAACTGAGGCTCTTTTTCCACTCTTGAGAAGAAATTAAATGTCTACTTCCATATTCCAGAGGCTGTTCCACCATTTTTTCTTTGGGAAAATAATTTCAAAAATATGCACTGCATTTTATTAACTGCCAGCATGATACGTGAGTATGTCAGGGAAAATGTATTAATACTTTGTGCCATATGTACCTGTTATATACTTGTATGTATGAGAATTCAAGCAATTTTGTTTAAAACTGAGGTTATATAAATGCTGGAGAGAGTGTAGGAAATAGGAAACCCTCCTACACTGTAAGTGGGACTATGAGTTGGTGCAGCCACTGTGGAAAATAGCATAGAGGTTCCTCAGAAAAGTAAAAATATAATTACCATATGATCCAGCAATCCCACTCCTGAGCATATATTCAGACAAAAACTATAATTCAAAAAGATACTTGCATCCCAGTGTTCATAGCAACAATATTCACACGAGCCAAGACATGGAAGCAACCTGAATGCCCAACAACAGATGAACAGATAAAGAAGATGTGGTACATATACACAATGGAATATTACTCAGTTGTAAAAAAGAATAAACTAATGCCATTTGCAGAAACATGGATGCAACCAGAAATTATCAAACTAAGTAAGTCAGAAAGTAAAAGACAAATACCACATGAAAAAAGTGAAAGGCAAATATCACTTATATGTAGAATCTAAAATGTGATACAAATGAACCCATCTATGAAACAGAAACAGAATCAGGAAGTAGAGAACAGACTTGTGGTTGCCAAGGGGGAGGGGTGTGGGAGGCGGATGGATTGCGAGTTTGGGATTAGCAGATGTAAACTGGTATATACAGGCTGAATGGACAACAACAAGATCCTACTGTACAGCAGAGCACATTATACTCAATATCCTATAATAAGCCATAATGGAAAGGAATATGGAAATTAATATATGTATATGCACAACTGAGTTGCTTTGCTGTACAGCAATAATTAACACAGTATTATAAATCAACTACACTCAAAATAAATAAAATGTAAAAGATAAAAGTGAGGTTATAATTACAGGGCAAACAATTTTTAAGAGAATTTTGGCTAAGCATTTAAATTTTGTGAATGAATGGGTACATGAATCAGGAACTTACAAAGCTAAGTGAATTTTAGCTCTGAGTAAGATTTAGGTTATGATGAACAGGGAGGCCTGGCGTGCTGCGATTTATGGGGTCACAAAGAGTCGGACACGACTGAGCAAGTGAACTGAACTGAACCTATTATTACCATGATTTGGCTCACTTTTACTATTCTGCTAAAATAAGAGTTCAAAGACAGTATCCACTATTATTTTAGTCAGTAAAGGCTGAAGATGGAGAAAGCAGAAATTATACATTATATTCTTAGCCTTATTAGTCTGAGAACCTGGGGGAATGCAATTAGAGTATTTCCTTAGGGTTGTAAATTTCCCCCAGAAAGCTGTGGATAAGCAGAAATCAATAACTTGAAAATACCCACTTGAAAAGATGAGATGATGAGAAAAACAACATTAAAAGAAGTCAGGGTTTCCTTAATGGTCCAGTGATTACAAATTTGCCTTGCAATGCAGGGGACACCAGTTCAATGCTTGGTCCAGGAAGATCCCACATGCCGTGAGGCACTACCGAGCCCCTGCTCTAGGGCCTGAGAACTGCAAACACTGAGCCCATGTGCCACAAGTCCTGAAGCTCACGTGCCCAGAGCCTGTGCTCTGCAACACAGGGCCACAATGAGAAACTTGTGCACTGCAATGAGAAGGCAGCCCCTGCCACTTGCCACAACTAGAGAAAGCCCACACACAGCCATGAAGACCCAGTACAGCTAAAATAAATAATTAGGTAAGATTTTAAAAAGTAAGTTATATTACATATAGAGAGAGATCTGGTGAATAGCACAACAGCTTTCTGCACATGCATGTAAACAAAATTAGCTAAGAAGTCATAACAGTCACATGACCTCTACAGGTGACATTTAACAAAGATATGTCCATCAGTACATAAATATTAATTTTGAGGATAAATAATTACAGGGATTCATTATATGCTCCCTTTTGGTGTAAGCCCCACCCCTGCCACCACCTATAGAGCCTCCTGTGTCTCCTCACTCTCAGTTCCTCTCCCCACCAAGTCACATGGCTTGTTTCTTCCAAAATACCATGAGCAAATTAACTGGAAATGTATCTTTGATCTCTGTTTACATTCACCTGTAAAATAGCTAGCATATCCTAGGACCTCAATAAGTGTTTCCTGTCAGAATGAGGTAAGGAGTGAATAGGAGAGCAAATATATAAAAAAAAGGGATTACACAGAAGGGAGGTATTGACTCTCTCCTGGGCATTAAGAGAGGCTTTACAAAGGATGTTAGCAAGAATCCAAAGGTAATGAAAAAATAAAACAGGAATAGAATGGGAGCTTCTGTTCTGTCTTGAGATCCTGATCTGTGTCTTTTCCTTTTTTCAAAATTGTTTAAAGTCAAAATTCTTAGAGATTAAGTGAGATAAATTATCGTAAAATCTAATTACAACTTATTTTATTTATTTTGGGTGTGTGTACTCCTTAATTCTAGGGAAATTTCAGGGGTCTAATGGAGTTGGCAAGATTTTGTCCTGTGTATGTGAGCAGAGATGTTGATAAAAATAACTGATAGTAGATATTAATATTTCTTTAATACTAAGTATTCAAAACAATTATTAGACATTATTTCAGAAAGGGTTCACATTGTTTGGAATTTAAACAAACCATTTCAAAAAGCAATATTTCCCTATTTAATGGAATATACTTTGAAACTTGCAAATATTCTTAATCTGAATATTTTAAATTTATAAAACAAAAGAAAAAATCCTGCAAAGACAACTCAAGGACTCTCAGGTTTACTATGCTTTTTGACTTAATGTTCTTTATTAACCCCTAATTACATTGTTCTTTGCACTTTCCAGGTGGTGCCAGTGGTAAGGAACTCGCCTGCCAATGCAGGGGACATAAGAGACTCAGGTTTGATCCCTGGGTCAGGACGATCCCCTGGAGAAGGACAGGGCAACCCACTCCAGTGTTCTTGCCTGGAGAATCTCATGGACAAAGAAGCCTGGAAGGCTATAGTTCATAGGGTCGCAAAGAATCAGACATGACTGAAGTGACTTAGCACACGCATGGACAATATTCTTTAAGTGAAAAAGATGCACTTAAAAAAATACATACAACTTCAATTTACCGTCAGTTCTCTTGGTTCCTTCTAATGGGAATGAGCTGGAAGGGGGAGAAACTAAGCACACCAGCAAGGTGTCTGTGCTCTGGCAACATGGAACATGCAGAGCTAAACTAAAGCGTCCGGGAGGTAAAACGCAAGCAGATGTCTAACTCTGATCCGTTTAACTTTGCTGTTGGACGTGACTTCTCTGGGGAGTCTGGAGTGTGGTCCTGTAGGGGAAGGCTGAGAACCCATCCTCCTATTTTCAGGGAATTGCTCTCAAAACTGCTACCTCCCTGTTTAGGTGCTTTTCATCCCTTAACCATGCATCTTGACAGAGATGAAAAATACTAAAAGTGTCAGAGCAAAGACTGATGCAAAAACATTATGGTTGGGAAAAGGAAAAAAAAAAAAAAAGACAGAGAAAGGAAACAAGACTCTAAATTGCAAAGGGTGCATTTTGTTCATTTCTACTGCTTTCTGCTCCCAAGTCTTCCACTTGACTAATGTCACATGAGGGTGTATGAACTGTTCACACAATTTCTACAAAGCCTAATTCCTCAGAAAAAAAAAAAAGGCCCATGAAATAGATTTAACATCTTGAAACAACAAAGCAATTCTAATCTATTACAAACAAAATATTACCTTAGGAGCACTGTCCTGTTATAAGAAACAGACATGCTCCATTATGACATGCTCTCCCAGCTACTGATCTCTTCAGTAATTATACCAGGCAATGAGCATGGCATTGATATTACATTAATATGGAGGGAGGAGAGAACTCAATCACAAATAAAATCAAGACTCAATATTTCAGTGAAGCTTACATAAGGCCTTCGAACAAATGGTCCATTTCTTAGAAAGAAGTAAAAAGGTGATTTGTCGAATATAGCACTCTCTATGTCTAATTAAAGTTTAAAAATGAAAACTGTCTTAGACTTCTAGTCAACTGTCCATTTCAAACAAATTAGATAAAACTGTCTATCATGTTTCATAATCACCTATTCTTGTCATACTAATAGCAATAAAAGTCTTTTTTAAAAAAGATTTTTTATAGATAGGTTGCAAAGAAAAGACAATGGCACATAGAAAACTTTTTTCTACAGACAAAACAAAAGTTCAAGAAAAGGTTCCTCGCCCTTTTGAAGAACTGTCAAACAACTTCTATGGACCAAGAATAGCACACAGTAAACACACCAAACAAAAGGAATGATGAAAGATGTATCTACTTGTTCAGGGCCTTTATTTTTCTTTCTATTTCATATACACCCACACTGAACAGTCTGCACTGTGTTAATAAATAACAACCAGCAACCTAAGTGAACAGAGGAAGGGTTTGTATGATGCTGTCATGTATCACACAGTTGCTTGGCACTGTCGATAGAGCTCCACACGTGAGTTGCATGCCCACATGGAAAAGAGAGCATACAGGTTAATGGGTGGATCTTTTTACCTCTCAGATACAATGGGAGGAAAGGAAGAAAAGTTGTAAAACAATGGTTCATTTTTTTGGAACTGTAAAACCCTTTCAATTTGGGAAGGAACAAATCAATTTTATGGACCATGTCCTGCCAGAGTAATCTTTTACCAGGTAACCTGCTGTGGTTATTTGGAGATCTGCTAAATTGTAACTCCAAGCTTTCTAACACTGAAGAGATTTTTCATTATTTTTTAAATTGTTTTCAATGTTGGATCTATGCTTTATTCTTTATATAAAGAGTGCATATATATATATATATTTAAATTCAAATGTGAAACATTCTGAAGAAAATTTTGTTTCCATTTTCTAAAATATGAAAAAAAGTCCAAGTAATATGGATGGATTGGAACTAAAATCCATAAGCTTTCTGGTTGTTAAAAGCTTACCTCATTTATGACATTAAATATGCAAACAAGAAAGCTACTGCTTTGGGAACCTGAGACATTTTCAGTGTTTTCAGCTTACTCTCTGTCAAAGTTTGTTTGAAAATGTCCTGCCCATGACAGTCTTCCCAAAAGCAAAGGGAAAAGTCTAACATAAGTCAAAGTAAGCTAAAGCCAAAAAATAAAGTAAAAGTGAAATTATATATGTGTGTATATACATATATATATATACATATGTATATACACACATATATACATATATACACACATACACACAACATATGCTAATATACATGCTTATATTTATTACTTATTGTCTCATAAAATAGCTTCTATATATGTAGATGACCTGAAGAGATACAATATAAAAGTTGACTTTCAAATTCAGGATATAAAGAAAGGGCATTAGTTCTGAATTCTCNTAAAGCCAAAAAATAAAATAAAAGTGAAATTATATATGTGCACATATATATATATATACATATGTATATACACACATATATACATATATACACACATACACACAACATATGCTAATATACATGCTAATATTTATTACTTATTGTCTCATAAAATAGCTTCTATATATGTAGATGACCTGAAGAGATACAATATAAAAGTTGACTTTCAAATTCAGGATATAAAGAAAGGGCATTAGTTCTGAATTCTCCACAAGACCTTGCTCTCAGAATCAAACTCCATCATCCAAGAGTGGGAGCACAGAGCACAATCTGGTGTCCAAAGTTTATCAGCATGTGAGATAGCCTATCTTAATCAACCCAAATGTCCAGGTCATATGCTCAGCCTGTTCTGTGCTAGCCTCGCTGCTCCCTCATGATCTTGGACATATTTCTCCGCCACACTAAGGGTGGCTAAGGAGGGCACGCTGGGAGTCCTTGAGGTCTCAGAACTCTGGGAGCAGGTGGCAAAGGAAACTCTGAGTGAGCTCTCCACCCACTCTAGTGCTATCCGTGCCTTCCACATAAGCAACTCCTATTAAAGGAAAAAGACCAAGGATCCACTAGAACAAAACCAAGCAGGCCCATTTAATTAGAGTATTTGCCTGATAT
Organism: Oreotragus oreotragus; assembly: GCA_006410675.1. Lineage (NCBI taxonomy): Eukaryota > Metazoa > Chordata > Mammalia > Artiodactyla > Bovidae > Oreotragus > Oreotragus oreotragus. The sequence continues at coordinate 197,426 of SJYX01015878.1, forward strand.
CCACTTCTTCGTGTTAAACACACAGACACTCAGGCCGAGGAGGTCTGATTAATTTTAATATGCACGGTCGTGACAAGTGCCTCAAGGGTAACTGAAAAACACACACTTGCGCAAACACACAGAATCTTCCAGCTAGCTGAGCCTGACAAATCAGCTTCAGAAAAATGCTGTATGTGTTCCCCAGATTAGACGTTACTATTCAGCAAGGGCCTGAACCTCTAATGTGAGGGGGAAGAGGCTGATGAAACAGGTGGCTGGCTCTTGACTCTTGAATAAGTGGCATCTCCAAAAGCTACGGGGACTAGAGCAACAAGAAGGGCTGGCACTGTTCGCTAATGTCCATGTTCAACCTGGGTCAGTGGGTCTTTTTCAAGTGCTCCATGCATTAAAACTCCAGCTCTGGAACTGAGAGGGTTATATGTGTGGACAAGGGAAACAGGGGTACTTCACTTATCTGAAAGGCTTTTGAAATATTAGAAATATTTGGGTAAAGACATGTTTGCAGTGACTGACAAAGTCCTGTTGGTAGATAAACTCATGTATGAGCAGGAATCACGTAGAACTCTTCTCATGAAACACACAGACGGAGGACTTGAGAAGAGAAGGCTGCCTTGATTGCTCACAGAAGATGAATGTTAAGAACGTAGTATGAACATTAAGAACATAGAACATTTTATTAACAAAAGTACACATTCTAGTTAAAAAGAAAAATAGAAGCTTTCCTGGCTGAGTGTGTTTCTCGTACAGACAACTGTGATCTCGGCTCAGGGACTTCTCGCCCTAAAGAACACTCCCAAAGGCGATCCTTGAGCTTTTACAACCCAAGTCAGAATATCTTTGGAGAAAATATAAATTAATTTTCTATAACACTTAACGAAATCAACATCAAGATAGACCACTGTGATGGTACCACTTGAAAAGAAGATGAGCTTGAATAAGTTTCACTCCACTGTGGAAAAATCACAAGGCTTCAAACTCAGCGTACTCTGTGCTGAAGTTAAAGCACTTACTTCGGAAGAAATAGGCTCTACAACATTTGAGGGTGTCTTCTTGTCCTGACCTTTAAAAAACAAACTCTTTCTTTATCATCATTTTATGAGTGTCGATTTCCATACAGTGATGCCTTTCAAAAGGGAGCCTGGAGGTTAGACTCCAGCACGCTCAACAAGAAGAGACATTTTCCAGTGACAGACTGCAGATGAACACGGAGCCACACGCATTAGGAGTAGCCTCCAACAGCAGCGGGAGTATGAGGAACAAAACTTAAAAGGGCTCAATTGAAAAGTACCCTTGTTTGTCCTTCAGTGGAACAGCACTTACAAAGCCTCTTCAACTTGTACTTTGTCAAAGGACAGTAAGTAACTAAACAAAAGCAACTCAAACCTCTGTCAATTAAAGTATCTTTAGGCTTTTCCCCTGATTCGTTCACTTTTTATTTTTCCTACCTCATCAAATGTGGTTTTAAAACAAGACTGAATTTCAAAGTGGATTGCAATATGCTTAATTTAATGGAATGCTTTGGCATTTTGAACATAGAAAAGCCAATTGCCATGATTTCCCTATAAAAATAATAATTAAAAAGTTGGTAAAATTAGGGGGTAATTTTGAAGTTCAGTTCAACTTGTCTGTTAATATGATATGGTTCAATTTAAATTCTAAAGGGCTGCTCAACAACAGACATTTAAAATAAAAGAGCAGACATTGTGATTTGTAATGTAAACTCAAACATCAAACATTCAATGCCTACAGGGATGTTCACAAGGCCAAATATCATGCTCTAGGGGCCTGTCTTTTCCACAGAATAATTACATACGATGCTGCAGCACAGCACAGATGAAAACACACTGCTTATAATATCCACTTTAGGACCCCTAAAATACGTCTTAAAACATGCAAAAAAAAGCTTTCTATCCCCCCGACAAATAAAGCTTTATATCCATTTTGAGAATCTAATCGGTCTATATGTCAACATATTTGTAATAGAAATTAAAAGTCCATTAACACAAAATTATTGTGCCAGGGGGAAGCACACGTAAAGTATCATAGAAGGTATAAGCCACTAAATTGAATTACTTTCAATAGATGTGAAAGAAACAAATATCAAAAGATATATAACAAAATAATATTCACACATATTTTTCAGTTTTAAAAGAGTGTAATTCATGACCAACAATTTATGCACTTTTCAAAATTTGTAACTAGATGGTTATGAGTTGCCATCTAGTTACAAACTTAAAAAAGTGTCCAATCCAATCTTTGAAGTGGTACACAGGTAGTTAAGTGGAAGTTTTTTGGCATTTGCCACTGAGAATATACAGTATACTGACTGCATGTTGTCAGAGTGATATCCACTGAAGTTTTTCTAGTTAACAGAGCAAAATTCCCTGCTGTATCTGCTGGAGAGAAACAAAGAAAGAGGGAGACACACACACACACACAGAAAATTAATGACAATAAAATGCCCAATATTTTCTTCACCCAGTGATGGGCTCTGGTCTGTAGATGACTCTGACAGTGAAGGCCTGAGATCTGTCACAACATATACTTTTTCAAACTCATCACATTATTTTGCTGTGTGTATATTAGTTGCCCAGTCACATCCAACTCACTGCAATCCCATGGACTAGGGCCCGCCAGGCTCCCCTATCCATGGAATTCTCCAAGAAAGAATATTGGACTGGGTTGCGATTTCTTTTCCAGTATTATTTTATTAGTTCTTACAAAAAGAGAACTAACTTTTTTGTGAAAGTGAAAGTGAAGTCGCTCAGTCGTGTCCGACTCTTTGCGACCCCGTGGACTGTAGCCTACCAGGCTTCTCCGTCCATGGGATTCTCCAGGCAAGAATACTGGAGTGGGTTACCATTTCCTTCTCCAGGGGATCTTCCCGACCCAGGGATTGAACCTGGGTTTCCCGCATTGCAGGCAGATGCTTTAACCTCTGAGCCACCAGAGAAGCCTAAAAGCAATGAACTGCTTCATGTAAAGTAATACTGACTGACTTTGTAAATAGGTTGTGACTTTAGGGTCTTGTAATACAAAAATGTGGCAAAGATTTTTCTGAAGGAGGGGTGTTCAAGTGGGAGGGGTCATGGGTAAACCTAAGGCTGATTCATGTTGATGTCTGGTAGAAACCAGTGCAATACTGTCACGCAATTTTCCTTCAATTAAAAACAATTTTTTTAGAAAGCGTCCCAATTCTATAAAAAAAAAAGGATAAAGTCTAGTTCTAACAGAAACAAAACTTCACAAAAAAGCAGTATCTTACACACAAAGGGTACACTCATCATGGTGTAACAATTTTGGAGGTGTGGGCGTTATACTCTAAGAAGGAAGAACACTGACAGAGACAGATGCTAAATAAAACCAAGCATATGTGGGATCTGAAAGGAGGACTACACACATACCCACATGTACACACAAAAGAAATGAAAAGAAGAAATCAAAATAGGGGACAAAAGGAAGAACAAATGAGAGAAAGCTAAAATCTTAGAAAATTATGAAATTTTGGGCCAAGAAGACCCTCAATTATATTTTTCTTCAATATACATTCACATTTATTATACAAATAAGAATAAGACAGTATGGTACTGGCACAAAGACAGAAATATAGATCAGTGGAACAAAACAGAAAGCCCAGAGATAAATCCACGCACCTATGGACAACCTTATCTCTGACAAAGGAGGCAAAAGTATACAATGTAGAAAAGACAATCTCTTTAACAAGTGGTACTGGGAAAACTGGTCATCCACTTGTAAAAGAATGAAACTAGAACAATTTTTAACACCATACACAAAAATAAACTCAAAACGGATTAAAGATCTAAATGTAAGACCAGAAACTTGTAAGATCAAACTCCTAGAGGAGAACATAGGCAAAACACTCTCCAACATAAATCACAGCAGGATCCTCTATGACCCACCTGCCAGAATATTGGAAATAAAAGCAAAAATAAACAAATGGGACCTAATTAAAATTAAAAGCTTTTGTAAATCAAAGGCAACTATAAGCAAAGTGAAAAGATAGCCTTCAGAATGGGAGAAAATAATAACAAATGAAGCAACTGACAAAGAATTAATCTCAAAAATATACAAGCAACTCCTGAAGCTCAATTCCAGAAAAATAAATGACCCAATCAAACAATGGGCCAAAGAACTAAACAGACAGTTCTCCAAAGAAGACATACAGATGGCTAACAAACACATGAAAAGATGCTCAACATCACTTATTATTAGAGAAATGCAAATCAAAACCACAATGAGGTACCATCTCACGCCAGTCAGAATGGCTGCTATCCAAAAGTCTACAAACAATAAATGCTGGAGAGGGTGTGCAGAAAAGGGAATCCTCTTACACTGTTGGTGGGAATGCAAACTAGTACAGCCACTATGGAGAACAGTGTGGAGATTCCTTAAAAAACTGGAAATAGAACTGCCATATGACCCAGCAATCCCACTGCTGGGCATACACACNACGTCTACATCCTAGTTCTTGGAACTTGTAAGGATTACAGGTTGCTTACAGGGCAGAGGAGAATTAATATTGCTAATTAGCTAACCTGATAACAGGGAGATGATTCTGTTTTTTTCTGGATGGGCCCAGTGTAATCACAAGGGTCATCAAGAGCAGGAGAGAAGGAAACCAGAATTGAAAGAGACACGTGTAGCCCAGTGTTCATCGCAGCACTGTTTATAATAGCCAGGACAGGGAAGCAACCTAGATGTCCATCAGCAGACGAATAGATAAGAAAGCTGTGGTACATATACACAATGGAGTATTACTCAGCCACTAAAAAGAATACATTTGAATCAGTTCTAATGAGGTGGATGAAACTGGAGCCTATTATACAGACTGAAGTGAGTCAGAAATAAAAATACCAATATAGTATACTAACACATATATATGGAATTTAGAAAGATGGCAATGATAACCCTATATGTGAGACAGCAAAAGAAACACAGATATATAAAACAGTCTTTTGGACTCTGTGGGAGAAGGCGAGGGTGGCATGATTTGAGAGAATAGCACTGAAACATGTATATTATCATATATGAAATAGATTGCCAGTCCAGGTTCAATGCATGAGACAGGGTGCTCAGGGCTGGTGAACAGGGATGACCCAGAGGGATGGGATAGGGTGGGAGGTGGGAGGGGGGTTCAGGATGGGGAACACATGTAAACCTATAACTAATTCATATCAATGTATGGCAAAAACCACTACAATATTGTAAAGTAATTAGCCTCCAACTAAAATAAATAAATTTTAAAAAAAGAAACCCACAAGTCCAATGTTAAATTGGTTTTCCTAGTCTCATGTTGGTCACACTTTGCAATTTCATCCATATAGAGAAATCTTCTTTCTTTTTGAAAAGTAATTCTTCAGGTACAAACTTGCCTAAACACATTCGATTTAGGAAAATATATATTAAATAAACTTCAAAGCAATTTGCTATCCTAGGATTTTCTGAATGTTGGGCTTGTTGTTTTCGTTGTGGATTGCATGTCCTAAATTTTCAGAATTTTGCAGGTCTGAATCAGAACTTTTCAATACTCATAAATATCTGAGAGAGCATCATTGGAGCTAGGTAATGTTTCTGGTACACCTAAATTAGTAATGTTTCTAACCAGTCAAGTTGTGATAATGACAATCACTGGTACAATTCCAAGTTGGTTATCATTTATAAAGTACTTTCAGGTGCCATCTATGGGGTCGCACAGAGTCGGACACGACTGAAGTGACTTAGCAGTTCAGGTGCATTACCTCATTTGTTTCCTTCAACACCCTATGATGGAAGTAGGGCAGTTAGCATTGCCAACAGATATCCATTACATTAACACAATTACTATAGCAACCTAAAAGCAAGTAAACAGAATGTCTTTTATAATATGAACTATAACATAGATGATCTGTTTCATGCAAGGAAATCCTTATTTAAAATTAAAACCTGCATTTCCCCAAATGTGGCCAAATTGATATGACATTCCAAAATACTGCTAAATACTTGTAGGTGATTGCTTCAAAACTGGTCAGAGACTAAACTGTGTTAAGTTGCGTCTTACACATAGCAATCAGTGGCAGAACCCGGACTACAACTCAAACACTGACTCACGGTGTAGTTCCCCTTTTTCATCGTGAACTAATTTGAAAGTCAGATAAGAACTCTGAACTAGGCCCCAAAAATGAAGCAACATATATTTTCACCATTGGGGTACAATTTCCAGGATTTATAGCCCTCTGAAGGAACTTGTGAATCCTGAGTTTGGAAGCTCTACCCTTGAGAGAATATTATATGCTAGAGTCCTTGAAAGACTGAAGGGAAGAGGGAATGTATTGAATTAATTAACTTTTCTTTGACTACAGGCCTTCTGAGATGAACCATGTAGGGGCAGGATTGGGGTGGTGGAGTGACAATATTCAACTGTAAACTGCTTGCATCTTGACCCCATCATAAGAAGTAGAAATTTTCTCTACAGTCCAGCTCTACCCTAGAAAGGAGTGCTGGTCTCTATTACGATGGAACATTATTAAAGAAACATTTAAGCATCTGCAGCTTTGAACTCTGGAAAATTATACATAGATCAATTCAACTCACTTTTGACTTTGCCTGTAGCAGTGGGGGAAATTATAAACTGGGGCCACAGATTCATAGCTAATGCCAATATATTAGCCATATTGAAAAGAAGTGAAAATTGGAAGTGTATCCAACTCTTTGTGAAATACTCAGTTCTGTCCAACTCTTTGCAACTCTAGGCTCCTATGTCCATGGAATTCTCTAGGCAAGAACACTGAAGTGGGTAACCATGCCCTTCTCCAGGGGATCAGCAATATTATAGTTATTTAAAAGATTATTGAGACTATAAAGCATATAAAGTTTTTGTAGGTGTGTATCTTAGTTTGTATCCTGGATCTTATAATATCTAGTTTTGTTATCTGGGATAATAAGCTGTAAATCAAAGAAAGAATTGAAAATAATGATCTCAAAGATTCACTAATGACAGGAAGAATGGAGAGGACAAATATATGTGATAAACACAGAGGTTAACTGAGTCGGACATGAAGAAAGATGACAGTAAATGAAATCCATTCAATTTTTAGGGGAAAGTTGGCTATAAAATATCAATTAATGTGTTTATGCCATTCACGGGTAACACAATCACCTATCTGTACCAAGTTCATTATTAGGAAGTAGAGAGACACAGATAATCAAACCAAGAACTCTGCATCTCAACGTTCATATACTTGTGGAAGATAGAAGGTAAATAAATAATGATGGTAGTATGCTCAGAACTAACAGAGATGAATTAGTGTTAGCAGTGTAGACTAAGCCAAATTCTAACAAACGTGTTTAGAGAAGGTGGTAAGTGTTAAAAAGTGAATATATATTCATTAGGTACCTAATGTGGAATATTTTAGGCAGGGGAAACAGCATATGAAGAGGCAGAGTAGTATTAAAATAGGAGAGTGCTGAGAGAACTGCAAGCAATTTCTTTAATAAGACAATATGATAACATGTACCTTAGAGAGTGGTAAGAAGTAAGGTTAAGGAGATAAAAGTATGGAGTCAGATTATATACGGTCTTATGTTCAATACCAAGTAGTTTTGCAAAGAAAAAGAGGCTCATTCTAATTCTAGTTCCTCCTTACAAGAATATGATCAAGTGATTAGGTCTTTATTTTTCATTATTAAGATAGGAAATAATACCAGCTTCAGAGTTTCTGAGGATTAAATGAGGTGTATACTTATTAAGGTCTTTCTTTACTTTTCCCAAGACAACAATGGGGGACTATTAAAGTAGTATAAATGTCCTTTCAACAAATATTTTAAATATTTAATGTGTACTATACTCACTCTTATGGAGTTTAATATCAGGGCAGAAATTTGACAAATAAATAGTCAAAATATAGTTGTGTTACTGTAAAAATGGAGGGAAGCATGTAACAGTTCTTAAAAAAGATTTTAAAGTTACTGTAATGAATGTAAATAACTCTTTCTAGCAACTTGGACTTGGAGAAATGAGGAAAAGAATTACACAGAATTATAGATAGAGGGCATAGGAATCAAGAAAAGATATTTTTTTGTTGTGTTTCAAACAGGAAGACATGTAAATAAGCTGAAAAAGACATTCCCAAAAGACATAGGAGGTAACATAGACATTAATATAGAAAAATAAAATATGAAGCCTGTTATAATATTATACCTAAAAGTATTACATTTAAAATGAGATATATAAAGTTCATGTCAAGGTAAAAATTATTTTTACCTGTACTGTTAATGAGTCTAAAGTCTGAATGAAAATTAAATTCTGGATCTGACCCATAAATTTATAGATCACCCATAGCTACCTGAACCTTGAGAACACAAGTAGATGGGTATACCATCTACCTTGTTTTTATTAGCTAAATTAAGATATCTGGTTGTCTTAGATTTGTTCAAATTTAATTATCAGTGATATGTTCTTTAAAACAAAGATGAAGTGATGACATTATTTCTAAAAAATAAATAAATAAAGACAAAGAGTTAATACCAGAATGTATGATATAACTGAACTGGAAAAAAAGGCACCTGGACCTGTGGGATGTGTACTGGGTTCTTATTCTGGCTTTAACACTAACTTGCTGTGTGATTTCAAGTACATCTCTATCTCAGATCTCTCTCTCGGAGAGGGCTAAAATATGTCTTCATTTCATTCTAATTCTGAAATTCTAACATACCAAACTAATTTGCTCCCAGACATTTTTCTAAAACAGGTTTTTCTTAAGATTATCTTCCAAGGCATTTTTAAATAACATTTTAAAATCAAACAGTTTAAACTGAGCTATTTTCAATTGAAACTTTTAGGAAATTTGATCACCATCGAGGAATCAGAAATCACTTTAGCTGAAAATTACTGAATACTACTTTTCATTCAATTGTTCTAAGGATACAAATGCTAAAGTGTAACATTATTACTGGCAAAATTGCTAATTAGAAAAAAAAACAGTAAATTAATTTAAATTTAAGGTTGACTTCAGTTTGAATGATGACCCTGATAGTCACCCTGTGACGTATTTAATCACTAGTTTCCTCATCTGAAAATGGAAATAAGAAGAGTCAGAATATTTCAATTATATGTATGGCATTTCCAGAAATGGAAATAGATTCTCACAATAGCCCTGGTTATGAGGTTTATGTAAAGATTGAATAAAGTATTCCATATAAGTGAAAAATCACTCAGTCGTGTCTGATTTCTTTGTGACCCCATTCTAGCCCACCAGGTCTTCTGATCATGGATTTCTCCAGACAAGAATACTGGAGTAGGTGGCCATTCCCATCTTCAGGGGATCCTCCCAACCCAGGGACTGAACCTGGGTCTCTTGCAGAGCAGCCAGATTCTTTACCATGCAAATCACCAGGAAACCCAGTTCATATAAAGATATGCACTTAATACAAACATTTTCCCCCAAATACATATCATTTACTCAATGCCTAGATATAAGAATGATGTATCACATAATATGATATTAACAATTCACTGTCACACTTAACCCCTTAGTCTGATAGTTAAAAAACCAACTGATAAAGCATAGCTATTACCAAATACAAAATACCAATATATTATATTACATAATATATATTACATAGATCAGACATTTTGAACTGAAAATTTGCGATGAATTTTGGCAGGTCTACATCAGTTGAAATCTCACTGGATAAAAGAGACTTTTTAGCACCAGAACTTTTCAAGTAAAGACAAGCAAAAATTCTGATGAAAGAAAAAGATATAAACAAAAATATATCAGTATATCTTCACCTGTTTATATCATTTAAAATATTTTAACTAATTGCTTGAAAAGACAAGCTATCTGGAATAATACAGCCATTTTTTATTCAATTCATAGGCAAATCCAAGTTTCTTTCTAACCATTTTACCTCGGTAGCCTCCTTTTGCATGATACACCATTCTCTTGTAACTTCCGAATTTCTGCTAGTTGGCTGTTGGCAGGGATAAGGTTGGAAATAAAACAGACTTTCTATTGAAATCTACATTCTCCCCTCAATGAGAGGAAGCAAAGGCATGAATATGGCCTCCTCATAATGATTTAGCTGGGGCTTAATGAAATTTTCATCACAACCTGCTGTTCATTTTAATGGCCTTTGAAAAACAATGGGAAAAAAATAGCTTGAGGGAAGAAAAGATTTTTCCATGGCAGATATTTGTAAAGTAGTTCCATTCACCTGCTCTCCACTCTCCTCATCCCCATATTACTGCACTAATCACAGAACTGTAACAATGTTTTGTAGTTTGTCATTAAATTTTTTCCTGTATATGTTATTCCTTTTGTTGCATTCCAGAACTACAGATCATGTGTAGTTACTACCACACAGTGTAGACACTGTACGGTGTCACTCTCCAGATCCTTGGATGATGTCAGGTTCTGGTGTCCATTCTCTCGTTTAAATATACCCTTTAATTAATGGAGTGTTTAACCAGTTTGAATAATGACCCCAACAGTCACCCTATGACACACTTAATCATTAGTTCCCTATATGAAAATAGAAACTAAGAGTCAGAGTATTTAGAATGTACCTTTCCACTTGCTGTAAAGTCTGTTATACATCTCTGTAGATATGTTTCTCCAATCTTCTTTCTTTGCAGTTAAAAAATTGGAAGAAATTTCCTTTAACATTATATTCCTTTTCTATGATACAAATTTCTGCCCTGTCATTTATTCTTGGTGATTAAGATGATCACTTTACATAATACACACATACATTTCTACTTGATGTATCTCCTAACAGTTAAGAGTTTAACCATTCATGCAAGAGCAAATTTAATTATCAATAAAAGTGAATCTAATTTCTCCAAAGATACAGATTCCCAACAGACACATGAAAAGAAGCTCAATATCACTAATTATTAGATAAATGCAAATCAAAACTACAATGAGATACCACTTCACACCCATCAGAATGGCCATCAGTACAAAGTCTATAAATAACAAATTCTAGAGAGGGTGTGGAGAAAAAGGAATCCTCCTGTGGGTATGTAAGTTGGTTTAGCCACTACAGAAAACAGTCTGGAAGTTCCTCAAAAAACTAAAAACAGAGTTGTCATATGATTCAGCAATCCCATTCCTAAGCAAATATCAGGAGAAAACTCTAATTAAAAGATAATACATGCACCCCAATATTTACAGCATCAGTATTTAAAATAGCAAGATATGGAGGCAACCTAAATGTTCACTAACAGACATTTAAAGAATGGATAAAGAAGATGTGTATATATATATATACACACACACACACACAATGCAATATTACTCAGCTATAAGCAAGAATGAAATAATGCCATTTGCAGCAAGATGTATGGACCTAGAGATTATCACACTAAGTGAAGTCAGTCAGAAAGAGAGGAGGCAACCTAAATGTTCACTAACAGACATTTAAAGAATGTATAAAGAAGATGTGTATATATATATATACACACACACACACACAATGCAATATTACTCAGCTATAAGCAAGAATGAAATAATGCCATTTGCAGCAAGATGTATGGACCTAGAGATTATCACACTAAGTGAAGTCAGTCAGAAAGAGAACAACAAACACCATATAATGTCACTTATATGTGAAATAAAAAATATGATACAAACTTATTTACAAAAGAGAAACAGACTCACAGATATAGAAAACAAATTTATCAATGGAGAAAGGGGGGAGGGGTAATTAGATGTTTGGGATTAGCAGATACAAACTGCTGCTGCTGCTAAGTTGCTTCAGTCCTGTCCGACTTTGTGCGACCCCACAGACAGAGGCCCACCAGGCTCCCCCATCCCTGGGATTCTTCAGGCAAGAACATTGGAGTGGGCTGCCATTTCCTTCTCCAATGCATGAAAGTGAAAAATGAAAGTGAAGTTGCTCAGTCGTGTCCGACTCTTAGCGACCCCATGGACTGCAGCCCACCAGGCTCCTCTGTCCATGGGATTTTCCACGCAAGAGTACTGGAGTGGGGTGCCATTGCCTTCTCCGAGATACAAACTACTATATATAAAACAGATAACAACAAAGTCTTACTGTGAGACCTATCCTGTGATAGGTCATTATGGAAAAGAATATGGAAAGAATATATACGTATAAATATGTACAACTGAATCAACTTGCTGTACACCAGAAACTACCACACTGTAAATCAATTATATGCCCATTGTAAGTAAGTAAATAAATACAAGTAAGTCTATTTACATTTCTGCATACTCTAAGCATGTCTAGGGATCTTGTGTACATAAACAAAACCATCTTAGTGGTTTTATATTTATACAAACACTATCTTTCTGGAACTCAGGCTTTTAGATGCTTGGCATGTTCAAGTTATATTCCATTCTTCCATAAAGACTATCTCTGTATTTTCTCATGTCTTCATATTACTCAATAACAGGTCAGTCTTGAGCTAAGCTTTTAATATATTTTAGGGAGAAAAGTAAAAAAAAAAAAAATAAAGAAAAGCTGTAGGAAATACAGTAATGAAAACACTCTCATGTCCACATGCAATGATATTTCTTCGTGTTAACTCTTTCTACCTTGGATGCTCCATCTCTGTTCTACTGACTGTGTTATCTATAATTTTCTCCTCATTCCCAATACTTCTGAATGTATCCTGCTAAGCAAACTGGGAAGCATGGTCTCTTGCCCTATTTCCTGTTAGGAACTACTCATTTGGCTTCAGTCTGCCACATACTTTGAAATTGAGAGTCTGCGCACCCACTTGGAAGGAAGCTCACGTGAAACAGTGAGGCCAAAGCCCTAGAAGAAATGACACTTGAGTATCAAAGAGCACACTTCATATCCAGATCTTGCTTTCTAACAACATTCTCCAGTAAAAGGAACCAGGGCTTCTTAGAGAATAAAACCAGGGCTTCTTAGGGCTTTCACGATAAATAGGAAATATACAAGATGAATCTGCACAATCTTACAGTGCCAAAAAGTAAAAAATGCTCAAAAAAAAAAGGCAAAATCGCAGTGGTATGTCAAAGTGACATGAAAGAACCAGCCCCACCCCAATGAACAAAACTGGAATAACCTAACAAAATTTTGCATTATAACTCAAAGCATAAAATAAACATCCATGAGTTGATAATGATATAAGATACTGAATAAAGTAATAAATGGCAGAGAAGAGATAAATTGCCCATAAAGAATAATTCCAAATAAATTTCTAGATGATCCACTGTAAAGGATGGGGATCAAGGCTCCCCACTTTGTAAATAGGGATTGTACACAGCATCTTCCTTCTAAAGAGTATGGTACAGAAAGGGAGCAGGGAGATTTTACAGAGGAGAAACCTGACAAACCCTACATCAGCCAGGTGATCAAGGTCAACATCAACATTTATAAGTCACATAGTAAGGATGTACTCTTGTGATGCGACACAAACAGTACTTGGTTTCTGTGGTCTTTTAACCCAAACCCACAATCCCAGTTTCATTAAGAGAAAATCACCAGAGAAATTCTAACAGGGGGGCATTCTACAACCTATCTGAATAGCATTCCTCAAAATTTTCAAGGTCATCACAAACAAGAACAGGCTGAGAAACTGTTGCAGCTAAAAGGACCCCAAGGAGACTTAACAACTAAACAGCTAAATGTTTATTTGGTAACATCCTATAACAGAAAAGCACACAGTGACAATTAAAGAAATTTGAATGAACTCTGGACTTCAGTTAATCACACTGTATCCCAACATAGAAGATGAGAAATAATTTTGAATGCAGAAAGTTAATCATGCAAAATGAACACCATATATAAAAATAAAGACAAAAACATCATAAAGATGTTATATCAGAAAGCAATCATTTGGGGTCATTTTTATTTTCTTCCTTTTAATTTTATTGTTTCGTAAAACAATTTTATAGTAATTTTCAATATCAGAAAAAAACTTCAGCACATTAAAAGAAAAAAGGTTGTCTGGGTCTTCCTCAAAGCCCCATTTTTATCTCCATGCAGATTAGAGCCAAAAAGTCTTTGGCTGACTAGATTATCTCTAAAATTCCTTCCAACTGTAAGATCATGTGAATTACATAAATTTTAACTAAAATCCATGTATCAGCTATGCATCTGGTAGAAACCCAGAAATATTTAATTACCACATGACTCCCAATACTGGTTAACATACATTTTGTGCCAGATATAATTTACCAGTGTCCTAACAACAGACTAGAAATGAGCCCAACTCAGTGTTAAATAGTATAAATGCAGTATATTTTTGGTGTGAAGTATGGCTTTTTATATCACTGTTTTATGTTTGTTTGTTTTAATTTTCCATCTGACTCTGACATAGGAGGCATGTTCTTGTGTGCAACATGGCATCCATGCTTAGGATGGACACAGATTTAAACAGAAGTTAGTGAATATCTGCAGCATAAAAGATGGCTGTCAGTTAAGCATCCATTTTTTTTATCAGTTTGTTTGCTTTAACTTTAAGATTAGTCCATGAGCATATCACCTGCAGGATACTATCTGTAATTATTCAAGAGATTTAGTGCATTAAATCTTAAAAGAAGGGCATCTTGGAAGTTAAAAAATGGAAACTTCAACACAGTTAAGAGAGTTAGAGAATCATTACTTTTCAAATACACACTACGTTTAAGCACATCAATTTTGGATTATACAAAAAAATAGACCTGTCTATGTAGCCTAAGAGGTGTTAATGTATAAAGGATATAAAATGTAACAAAGTTGT
>SJYX01015878.1:216425-240540 GCA_006410675.1 Oreotragus oreotragus
ATTTGCTGGCATATTGAGTGCAGCACTTTCACAGCATCATCTTTCAGGATTTGAAATAGCTCAACTGGAATTCCATCACCTCCACTAACTTTGTTCGTAGTGATGCTTTCTAAGGCCCACTTGACTTCCCTTGCCAGGATGTCTTGCTCGAGGTGAGTGATCACACCATCCTGATTTTCTGGGTCGTGAAGATCTTTTTTGTACAGTTCTTCCGTGTAATCTTGCCATCTCTTCTTAATATCTTCTGCTTCTGTTAGGTCTATAACATTTCTGTCCTTTATCGAGCCCATCTTTGCATGAAATGTTCCCTTGGTATCTTTAATTTTCTTGAAGAGATCTCTAGTCTTTCCCATTCTGTTGTTTTCCTCTATTTCTTTGCATTGATCGCTGAGGAAGGCTTTCTCTCTCCTTGCTATTCTTTGGAACTCTGCATTCAGATGCTTATATCTTTCCTTTTCTCCTTTGCTTTTCACTTCTCTTCTTTTCACAGCTATTTGTAAGGCCTCCCCAGACAGCCATTTTGCTTTTTTGCGTTTCTTTTCCATGGGGATGGTCTTGATCCCTGCCTCCTGTACAATATCACGAACCTCCATCCATAGTTCATCAGGTACTCTATCTATCAGATCTAGTCCCTTAAATCTATTTCTCACTTCCACTGTATAATCATAAGGGATTTGATTTAGGTCATACCTAAATGGTCTAGTGCTTTCCCCTACTTTCTTCAGTTTAAGTCTGAATTTGTCAATAAGGAGTTCATGATGTGAGCCACAGTCAGCTCCTCGTCTTGTTTTTGCTGACTCTATAGAGCTTCTCCATCTTTGGCTGCAAAGAATATAATCAATCTGATTTTGGTGTTGACTGTCTGGTGATGTCCATATGTAGACTCTTCTCTTGTGTTGTTGGAAGAGGGTGTTTGCTATGACCAGTGCATTCTCTTGGCAAAACTCTATTAGCCTTTGCCCTGCTTCATTCTGTATTCCAAGGCCAAATAATACTGTTTTTTAAATATATTAAAAATAGAGATGTCAGCACAAATATAATCATAATCTGTTTGTATAATTTTTGTCAAAGGATATTAGTGAGTATGGGCTTCCCACATAGCTCAGTGGTAAAGAACCCACCTGCCAATGCAAGAGATACAGGAGATAAAGGTTCAATCCCTGAGTTGGGAAAAACCCCTGGAGAAGAAAATGGCAACCCACTCCAATATTCTTGCCTGGAGAATCCCGTGGACAGAGGAGCCTGGCTATAGTCCATGGGGTCGCAAAGACTTGAACACGACTTAGCAACTAAGCATGCATGCGTTAGTGAGTACAAGGACGTTAGCGACGGTACAAACATCAGTTTGTTGGGTGACATCGAGGCAATGTGGAAGAAGCATAACTAAAAAATGTGTGGTAAAAGAATTTTCAAAATTATGATTCTAAACCCCAAATGCTTTCCATTTCCTACAAACAGAACATGTCCCTTACAATTACTGTTCCTTAATTAAGTATTCTATAAAATACACTGATAGATGAATCTTAGCTTATAATATACTTGAATTTGGAAATCAATACGCATAGTGTAATGATTACAAGACCCTGCAAGTTAAGTGAAGGTACACTTTTGTAATTATTTATTTAAAAACGACACACAAATACAAGCAAATACTTAAACATACATATACAGATACCTCTGAAAAGGGCAACCACATATTCATTCAGTAAACTAAGGAATGGTTTTATGAATGACCCATAATAAACATCAGCTCAGTTTAATGTCCAAATTGGAATATAGCAAAACTGCTGTATTTGTTTTCCACAATCTTTCTTCTCACTTATTTCCAGGGTCAAAAGCAGAAATACTCCAATTTTAGCTTCATTTCAAACATGCATATTTTATACTCTGCTTTTACATTATATGGTGATAAACTTTACAAACAAGAATTTGGCATCTGAGCTTCACATTCCATAATTGAAAACTACACACATCTTTCTGCAGAATCATCAGTACAGAGAATGGCACCCAAACTGTATGCAATGAAGTCTATTAAAATATGAGAAAATTTTTCAAACTAAAGTAAAATAAAATCGTATCCCATTTTGCATGTCTCTAATTCTCTACACTTTGCAAAGAGGAAGGATTTATTGCAAAGAGTTTAACATATTTCATAAGAATTCTAACCTCAGTTACCACAGCCACATAAAAATAAATTAATTATTTAGCATTATTGCTATTTCATGTAGGAATATTTGTCTTATTGCTATTTCACCTGTCTGATTACGTTTCAGCCTCTGGCACTGTTAATCTCTTTAACAGTTTCATGCAGTTAACAGATGTTTCAGTGTGGGGCTCCATTGTTCATTTGCATGGTGAATGGCCTGTGTATGGAGTCCTGGCACACTCTTCAGTCAAGGAAGTTCTATGGTTTCCAGTTTCTTCCCTGGGACTGCATTTACCATGCCTAGAGTAGTGACTGCACATTTCTCTTCACTTTCCTAGGAAGTGAAGATCCAAAGAGTCTAACAAATGCATCAGTGGTCTAAGCCAGCAATATATATTTAATTAAATTTTGTACACAAACCTTCAGTATTTTGCAGGAGCTTTCAGAAATGTGATGTGTAACTTCTAAATTCTAATGATATAATAGTGTTCTAAACTTTTAGAATGAGGTTAAGAATCTTTGTTATTCTTGAACGAGCTTTACTTAATCTTGCTTTCTGTTACCCTTGCGACCATGAGATAAAGTACCTAATGTATCCATGTGTATACTCTCATCAAACTATCTTTTCAAAAATCAATTCTTATTAATTCCATAGATAGTCTTTTGCTGTGAACACCCTTTTAAGAAAAGTATATTTCAATCTTAATATTCAAATTTTACTTTATGTAGTTTGGTGATTAAGAAGAATTAACCCATTTGAAAAAAAAATGATAATAGGCAACTCAACCAGATATGTCGTCGTTGTTTAGTTGCTAAACTCTTTGCAACACCACGGACTGGAGCCGACCAGGCTCCTCTGTTCATGGGATTTCCCAGGAAAGAATACTGGAATGAGCTGCCACTTCCTTCTTCAGGGAATTTTCATAACACAGGCACCGAACCCAAGTCATTTGCATTGGCAGGTGGATTCTCTACCACTGAGCCACTAGGGAAGCCCAAACAGATGTGTATCTTCCTTTTATTAACCAAATGATATTTCATTCTTTACTCTGGCCTCAAGAAACACATCATCATACTTATTTTTTAGCCCTATAAAATGAAGTTAAATCTGTACAGAATAGTAAAAACATTACATTTAGTAGTCAGTCTATGATATTATAATCACTAAGAATGACAGCCAGTATTTACACAATATTTACTTTGTGTCCAGCATAGTTTAAAACGATGTATATGCATTAACTCAATTAATTCTCATGGCAATTCTAACTATAGTTTGTACTTCAGAGGTGGAGAAATTGAGGCACACAGACTGAGGTCATAGGACTATTAAAATATAAAGTATCATCAGCTTGATCTTCTTGGCTTTCAGAACCCTGATTTTCAATGACCATGCTAATACTACCTCTAAAAAATACACAAGCAAAAAAAGAAAAAGGCCACAAGCTTTTAACTATGTCTATATCTATCAATGATATGGTTGCATGAGATACACTTCTTAATAATTATGAAGAGAAGCTTTCATCCCAATAAATTCAACTCTTAAAGAAATGATGTACACATCTTGAAATGAATTAATCCAACTATTTACAGGGTTATAAAGCTCTACCCACCAAAATATAAGGTTTATGTCATACTCCAAAAAAACTAAACCTGAAGATTGAAATAGTTATATGAAGCAAACACATAAATTTGAGCTCTAAATGGCTAATCAATATAATGATGCTCAGTAGTTTATGCTTCTTTATCTATCTTTATGAAATGTGTGGCTACCTCTACCTTTCCTTCTAATTCAATGAAGTTTTGAACTTAGAATAAACATTACAGAAGATTTGGACTAACTTTAACTAGATTTTCTTTAACACAAGATCATTAATTCTGGCATTGCATAGACATAACATAAAATGAACTACAGATTTATAGAGAAAACTCTTTGGTGCTAAACTAATTTTGACATAATCAATCATGTTCTTCTTCTAGCAATTAACTATTCTTGTAGATATCACCAGGAAACAGCAAAACAACACTTTGAAAAATATCTGAAAAACTATATTTTTTGGTTGAAATGGATGAGAGTGTCCAAAAGGCACATAATTCCAGTTATAAAATAAATACTGGGAAGTAATGTGCAGCATGGTTAATAATATTATATTCCATACAATAGCCAATGACTTCCAGATGTATAAGCTGGATTTAGAAAAAGCAAAGGAACCAGAGATCAAATTGCCAGCATTCGTTGGATCACAGAAAAAGTAAGGGAATTCCAGAAAAATATTTTACTTTTGCTTCACTGACTATACGAAAGCTTTGACTATGGATCACAACAAACTGTGAAAAATTATTAGAGGTGGGAATACCAGACCACCTGACCTGCCTCCTGAGAAACCTGTATGCAGGTCAAGAACAAAGAGTTAGAACTGGACTTGGAACAACAGACTAGTCCAAAATTGGGAAAGGAGTATGTCAAGGCTGTATATTGATACATTACTTATTTAACATACGTAGACTACATCATTCAAAATGCCAGTCTGGAAGACTCACAAGCTGGATTTAAGATTGCCTTGAGAAATATTAACAACCTCAGATACGCAGATGATAACACTTTAATTGCAGAAAGTGAAGAGGAACATTGTGTGAAATGCTGGGCTGGATGAAACACAAGCTGGAATCAAGAATGCTGCGAGAAATATCAATAACCTCAGATACACAGATGACACCATCCTGATAGCAGAAAGCAAAGATGAACTAAAGAGCCTCTTGATGAAAGTGAAAGAGGAGAGTGAAAAAACTGGCTTAAAATTCAACATTTAGAAAATGAAGATCATAGCATCCTGTCCCATCACTTCATGGGAAATAGATGGGGAAACAGCGGAAACAGTGTCAGACTTTATTTTCTTGGGCTCCAAAATCACTGCAGATGGTAACTGCAGCCATGAAATTAAAAGACACTTGCTCCTTGGAAGAAAAGCTATGATCAACCTAGACAGCATATTAAAAAGCAGAGACATCACTTTGCTGACAAAGGTCTGCATAGTCAAAGCTATGGTTTTTCCAGTAGTCATATATGGGTGTGAGAGCTGGACCATAAAGAAATCTAAGCACCAATGAACTGATGCTTTTGAACTGTGGTGTTGGAGAAGACTCTTGAGAGTCCCTTGGACTGCAAGGAGATCCAACCAGTCCATCCTAAAGGAAATCAGTCCTGAATATTCACTGGGTGGACTGATGCTGAAGCTCCAAAACTTTGGCCACCTGATGCTAAGTATTGACTCACTGGAAAAGACCCTGATGCAGGGAAAGAATATGGCAAAAAGAGAAGGGGGCAACAGAGGATGAGATGGTTGGATAGCATCACTGACTCAATGGTCATGAGTCTGAGTAAACTCCGGGAGAAGGTGAAGGACAGGAAAGCCTGCTGTACTGCAACTCATGGGGTCACAACGAGGGGGAGATGACTTAGTGACTGAACAACAATACTTGAAAATGGCTGAAAGAGTAGACCTTACTATGGCGATCATTTTGTAATATACACACATAGCAAGTCATTATGTTGTATATCTGAAACTAATGTGTTACCAGTCAGTTATATCTCAATTTTAAAAATCTATATTATTTAATTATTCCTTAAATTTAAAAATTGTATTAAAAATGTTACTAAACAAATATTTATTTTGAAGCCAATTTTCTCTACCTATAATTTATTCTGTCAAATTAGAAGATGCCAGATTTCACTTAGCAATAGAAAAAATAATCATTGTGTAAAAAGTATTTGTAAAGCTTTTTGGTTAAGATAACATTTTATCATATTTCCGCATGAAACCTCAAACTTTTCATTATATTTCTGCATGAAACCTCTTTTGGATTATAGATCTCTTGATGGTACCTAGAAATATCCTCCAAAACATATACATGTGCATACAGGCAGACAAAGACTCCTGATACTGCACACATAATTTTACATACAGTTTTACAGAGGTAACTTTCTACTCTCACAGTTCCGACTATGCACTTCCTCCGTGAAATCCCTTAGGTACTCTTATACCATGGGATCCAGATTAAGAAGTTCTGACCTAAATGTGCACCTACCAATAAAGTACTATATACTCATCAATATATACAATTAGATGACTTCAAACTGACCAGTTATTTTATGTAAAAAAAGCCTCAAACTAGATTTCTTTGAAGTTTTATTTAGATAAACATAAAGGCATCTGTGTCAATAACTTGAAGTTTTACTATTCTGAGATAAACCTTTAGAGAGAGATCAATATTTTAATATAAAGAGTAATAAACACATTGAAGAGAGTACATTTATTTAGGGCATTGACTTCTTATTCAGAAATTACCCTGTGATAATGTACACATAAATTTGAAATGGAAAGCAGAACAAATTGTTAACTTTTATAAATGAATGTCACCATTTGGAAAAATCATACCAGTTAAATTTCAAATAGGGACTTTGCTGAAAACGGGATGGATACATATGAGGAAGGATACACTGAGGCAAAAACCAACACTTAAAAAATCTCACTAGAGAACACTAGGAATCTTTCTGTGGTTAGCATGATTAAATTCAATATTCTGGGAATAGGATATGGTCAGTACCCAACACCTGAAAAAGAAAAGTCAGTACTGATAGATCTCTGAAGGGTGTCTTTTATGCTTCTGATTACTGTCGGTATCAATGCTGTCTGATTTAAAATCCTTTCTAAATTTTTATCTAAAAAAGAGGTGTTTAATGTATATTTAGATCCAGTGATTCAAATAAACGAAAAACTGACAGAGGTAGTTTTGCTTGAGTCAGTTTCAGTCATCTAGAAAGAAGGAACTCATAACTGCTCACCTTTCTATATTGGAAAAAGCCACTGATAACATATTTGTAAAACTTACTGAGTTTCATGAGATCAACAATTCTCAGTGCTTAAACAAGGTAAAGTAATTGAGATTCCAGATAGTAGATGAGTGGTTCATAAATCTGTCTAGGGATGGGATCAGCAAGCTATGTATATGTGTTTTTCGAAAGATTCCTAGGGGATTGTATGCTAAGCGTGCTGTACCAGCCTAGTCTAGAGAGCCTGCAAGCTAGTCATAGGAATCCAAAGCCAGATTTTAAGGAAAGATTACATTTTACGTATTTCAACCTCTTATAATTGAATGATTATAAGCATTCAGTCATCACAATAAAAAAAAAAACTGGGTGGAAATTCCACAATACTCAAATATATACTGCATATTTTTTTCTCTGTGATCTATGGAAAGTTTCATATTCCATATCCCTGCTCAAGGTCTTATATTTAAAGAATACTGTAGAAACCTCAGAAGTTCATTTGACTCTGTAATGGAGACACAACCTACTCTAAGAACAGATCTAACATTCTAAACAACGACAGGCTTCATCAAATTTAAGTAAAAGATAATTATTTTATAAAAGGGGCTCCATTATATTTTAAAATATATAATCCAATCCATATTTCAAATATTTTTAATGTATTTTGGACAATGTCGAAAGAAGTGAAAGCTATGTTTTTTCCAAGCCTGAAAATATACAATCTCTTAAAAATTCCTTTCCTGAACAATAGATTGGCATTAAGTAAAAGTCTAAATCAGTTTGCATTTTTTTTAACCAAACATTAAGATGAAACATTACCTTTGACTCACAATTAATTACTGTTCAGAAGATTAAATAAACATTTAAAAGTGAATTCTTTCTTAGGATGCATTCAAATGGTACTCAACAACAAAAGATGACAGGTGATGTGTACAAATGTAACTTTCACACTGTGGTTAGTGAGTAGTATCATTATTAGCATGACCTGGGGATACTCTGGGCTTCCCTGGTAGCTCAGACAGTACAGAATCTGCCTGCAGTGCAGAAGACCTGGGTTCGATTCCCTGGATCAGGAAAATTCCCGGGAGAAGAGAATGGCTACTCACTCCAGTATTTGCTTGGAGAATTTCATGGAGAAGCCTGGCAGGCTACAGTCCATGGGGTTGCAGAGAGTCGGACACCACTGAATGATTAACACACACATGGGAATACTTAACACATTCTTCTCAGGCCTTACCCCAGGCTTTCTGAATCCGAAACTCCAAAGGTGAAGCCTCAAAATGTATTTTAACGAGACTTCCAGGGGATACTGGTACACCTTAAAGTTAGAGAACTACTGATATAGGAAAATTTGTAAGCCATCCAAGAGAAAAAGAGGGAGAGAATGAAAAAGGGAGATGACTAAAAGCTGCAGTGGTGATGAAAGCAATCATAAAGTGACAGAACAATGGATTTGAGAGGTGAGCTCAGAGGTACTATATCCCAGAGGGGAGATGACCTGAGGGGCAGGGAAGATTTATTAGCAAACTCTCTCTGGTGGCTCAGACAGGTAAAGAGTCTGCTTGCATTGCAGGAGTGTTAGTGTTTGTTAGTCGCTCAGTCGTGCCCACCTCTTTGCGACCCCATGGACTGCAGCCCACCAGGCTCCTCTGTCCATGAGATTTTCCAGGCAATGATACTGGAGTGTGTTGCCATTTCCTTCTCCAGGGGATCTTCCCAACCCAGGAATCAAACCCAGGTCTCCTGCACTGCAGGCAGATTCTTTACCAACTGAGCTACAAGGGAAGCCCCAAAGGGTGTGTTGCCTCCCGGTCGGGGAATCAAACCCCGGTCTCCTGCATGACAGGCCAGGATACTCACCACTATACTAATGAGGACGTTAGCACAGGAGACCCAGGTTCAATCCCTGGGTCAGGAAGATCCCCTGGGTTCAATTCCTGGGGTGCAAAGAGCCAGACATGACTGAACGACTAACAAGAGAGGTAAAAATGACCAGTACATTTTGGAGAAAAACGATGCTGACGTTTTTAAATAGCCATGCTGAAATACTGAAACACACTGAAACTGAGGTGGATTTGCTGATTTCATACTAATTGCACAGGTTAAAGAATCAGATTTATGTCTATTTCATTGAAGAAAATGATTATTTTTAGAAATGTACTAAAATTTTGGTTTGAATTTGTTAACAGTTTAATCCCATTTATAAAATAAAAGTCTGTGTTCGATGCAGGATGCAGGATGCTTGGGGCTGGTGTATGGGGATGATCCGGAGGGATGATGGGGGGTGGGAGGAGGGAGGGGGGTTCATGTTTGGGAAGTCGTGTACACCCGTGGCGGATTCATGTCAATGTATGCCAAAACCAGTAGAGTACTGTAAAGTAAAATAAAATTAAATAAAAAAACAAAACAAAACAATGAGAGTATATTTCTTTTGATTTTTTTAAAGCAGTATCATATTCGCCATCTAATTCAATACCAGTGAGTGAAACAGAAATTTAAAGGCAAATTTTCTGATTTAATAAGAGATTGTAGAAATAGGAAAAATGGTTTAGGAAAATCTCTTCATTTGCATCTGTATGCTACATGGGCAGAAGTGTCTAATGGCTGTTTTTCCAGAATCACATTTACTAAGAATCTCAGAAATGCTGTGTTCAAGTGTAAAATGTATGTTTTCATGTGCTCTCAAAACCACTTAATAAGCAAATGTGGCATTTAGAGAATCTAATATATTAACTAATAGAACCTGTAAAAACAAAGAACATTTTGTGTTGTGACAGCCTCATTATCTTCCTACTGATGACTTGTGTGCTGTGTCTTCCTTACCTTTAAACATCTTGCAAAAATACTTTTAAGACATTTGATGATCTCTTCCCTGAGGGCTCAAAGGTCAACAGTAAGATGTTTCTAAACAAAAATTAGACTATACATCAAAGCATTTTCATTTCACACTAGCATTGTGGATTATATAATATTTTAAGAAGCAAAGAAAAACTAGTCACTACTTATACATAATAATTCACCTATCATTTTTCTAAGAAGACTTTAGATCAATCCTACTGTAGTTGTTAATAAACTTGACTAGATACCAATTCACTATGAGTCCGAAGAAAGAAATGATACTAGAGGAATTCCTCAATCTGTGATCTGTTTGGGAAATGAATTCTTCTCATTGCACAGAGCAATGAGCACAGTTTCTTACATAGAATAGATACTCCGTCAAGTTACTAATGGGCTTCCCTGATAGCTCAGAGGTTAAAGCGTCTACCCGGAATCCAAGAGACTTGAGTTCAACCCCTGGGTCAGGAAGATTCCCTGGAGAAGGAAATGGCAACCCACTCCAGTACTCTTGCCTGGAGAATCTTATTAAGCTAAGTGTTTGCTAGCATCATTTATATTAATAACTGGAAACTGACTATATGTTCAGTGATAAGTGAAATAAACTGTGACCCCCTCGCCCAGTAAAATATGATGTCAGAAAGCAGCAATGGTGAAGCCTACTGGAGCCAGGAGTCAGTACACCAGGTTCAAATCAGGAGACTGTCATTTATTAATCTCGAAGAAATTATTTAAACTTTTTAAACCTCAGTTTCTTCATCTAGAAAATGGGATAATAAGTAATTCCTATGTGTTATGATATAATACCAGATCTCCAGAATTTAGTAGTAATAAAATAATTATTGAAAAATAAGAAATATTTCACTTACTCAATTTTCTCTGATTTGTGTAATAAAAGTATTTCAAGGGCTAATTGTGAGTCAGCAAAACAATGTTCACAGTTAAGTGCAGAGAACGTGAACCCAAATAGATCTGACTTAAATTATGGTTCCACATTCACTAGCTGTGTGACCCTGGGCAAATTATTTAATCTATCTCTGTTTGTCAGATGGGGATAATACTATTATCTACCTCATTGGGTCATTAGTGGATTAGAAATTTAAAAATAATGAGTTATATTAGGTAAGGGATTATATGAGTTAATATACATATAACAAGGTACAAAATTACTAAGATGGTACTGAGAAATGGCAAGGGCTATGTATTTTCTAAATCAAATATGCTTCAGGCCACAATATGAAGGTACATCAATGAATAAAACACAGAATATATAAAAACGAATGAAGAAAAAGTCAGACCTTTTCCTGGGAAAGTGAAAAAGAGGACAAGAATCCTCTCTTCTACCCACCCCACCAAAACCAGAAAATGCATATATAAGTATATAAGTAGTTTTGTAGTTCTTTCTGCTGAAATCAAACTGCATCCATGGAATCTTATTTTTTAAAGAATAATTTAAATATTTTTGAGGTGGCCCATTTTTAAAGATAATACAAACTTTTTTAAGGAAAAAAAAAAAACTAGTTCACAAAATGTCATGCGACATTAGTGTGCTTTTATCTCTGTCACATACTCAATTTTCAAATTTCACAGTTTAATGGTTCTCTACAAAGTGAGAACTCTGGAAAATGATCAAAGAAAGAATGTTCAATTACTCCTCATTACAAAATAAAACTTTTTAAAGTCAAAGTCTGAAAAAAATTAGAGTAATGAATTATTTTTCATAAACACATGATACCAATTACTTATTATGCCATATTTCAACTTTTCTTTCATATTTCTCTTTCTTCTTGTGAGATGGACATCATTTTTTTTCTTTCTTTATGAGAACATTAGCACCACTAGATTCTCTTGCAAACAAATTTTTAGGTTTCTCTACACTATAAATACAAAACAGCAGAGGTAATGTGAGGAAAAACAGATGAAGTACTGACTCTGTTTCTAGCTTCCCTCTTCTTTATTAGCACCTTGAATAGAGCCCCTCAACATCAATGTCCCAGAATATCAGGCTGATTTCATAGCCCAATGTCAGTCAAATGCTATATCATTACACTAATCCCATCTTTCTGCTCTTAAAAAGCTAGAGAGCTATTTTTTTCTATATTAATTAAGACTTTCAATAGAGTACTCCACTTATAGTAAAAACAGCATTTCTTTAAAAGGGACCTTTAGAATGAATTAATATTAAGCAGTGATTTCAGACAGAGGAAACATAAGCTTCAGTTCTCATTTGTAAGTTATCAAGAAGTCCACACACTTATAAAATTTCCCAACTAGCCAAACTATTTATTCATAGTATAAATCAAAATTTCTTGAGCCTACTTTAGCAGATTATAAAGACCATCTTGTAACATCCGAAATCACTGAGACACTGGAATTCTTTTTGCAAAACATTAGGGTCTCTGCAAACATTTTTTTGCAGACAATATGAGTAATGTTATATATAAATTTTGTTATTTTAGTCTTATAGTTTGGAAGACTTAGTATTATTTCTAAATTACTAAGCATTTTTCTGACCACATGCACAAAATCCATTCAAATTCATTAGAGGATTTCAGTAAAAATATAGCTACCATTATTTGAGTTCTTAAAAGGTACTATTCCAAAAGTTTTATGGATATTACCTTATTTAATTTTCACAGAAGTTGTACAAAGACTGTTATATTCCTATTAAACAGATGAGGATTTACCCAAGGTAATAATAGGAGATGGTAAACTGGGTTATTAAACTCAAGATCATCTAACTTTAAAATCCATGTTGGTCATCATTAAATTATACTGCCTTCCTTAACTGATTCAAGTTCTATAAGAGATGCTAAAGGTATTAAAAAATCAAGCTGATTCACTCCCCTCAGAGTTGAAAATTAGAGAGCCATTTAAAATACACAAGAAACAATGAGTAATCATAACAATGATAAATACTAAATTAGGTAGTAGCAAATTATACATGCACATGAAATTCAAAGAGAAAATCCTGAAACTCAAAGGAAGATAGAAACTACTTTATCATACCAGTTAGCACAATGTTTTCAGATCATTTATTTAATTTTCTTTCTATACCACAAAGTCAGGGAATGGGTCTGATTATCCAGACCTTATTATTAGTGTTTATTAAAAATATATTAAGTTAAATAATTTATCCCTTTATGTACAGATAAGCTTTTGATATAACTCTAGAAATAAACAGGTAAAGAGGAAAAATAGAGCATTTTTTCCCAGAAGCATCATCCAGAAAATTTTATAATATGCACACGTGCATGCACACACATACACACGAGAATATAATGGCTTAACACAAAGAAATGGAGGCCATTAAATGATATCATAAGAGGCTTATTTCAACGAATGGTCATGAAAGTGAAATAAAATTATTTATATTTGATCTGGCAGACAAAGAAGTATTCTAGATTCTATGGGCTTCCTAGGCGGCTCAGTGGTAAAGAATCTGCCTACCAATGCAGGAGAAGCAGGTTCAGTCACTGGGTCGGGAAGATCTCCTGGATGAAGAAATGACAATCCTCTCCAGTATTCCTGCCCGGAAAATCCCATGGACAGAGGAGCCTGGCAAGGCTATAGTCCATGGTGTTGCGCAGAGTCATACACAACTGAGCAGGCACACAGGAGTTGAAAGAAAAAGAACCAAACCATCAAACTGAAATTGAGACAAATTCAAGCAGGTAATGCTAGAACTGAATAACTTGAAAATAAGGAGGAAGGAGTCAAGTAAACACAGTTGTTGCTTGGGAGTTTGGAATAGTGAATACAGTCTTGACAAAAACAGAATGGTGAGCAAACAGAGACGATTGTTAAAACAGGATCAGTATATGTAAAAAGCTAATAAACACAATATAACTAAATTAGTTTATACCTTGAGCATTAGCCCTAACTTTTGACCCTAGCACTATAACTGAGATGCTATATAATCTCCCTCAGTACTCAAATGATGCATTTATTGTTTGAGATCTTTAAATCTGTATGTGGGACATTCAAATACAGATGCACCTTGAAATATAATATTCAGGTTACAAAGGTAGTAAAATGACTTGGGAATCATTATTTTCTACTGAATGGTTAAAATACATTTTAGTTCAGGAAGTCTCAGAAAATGTCCACTCAGGGAGAGGAGCAAATGGCCGGGTCCTCTTCACATATTTCTAAACGTGGCAGTTGTAAGTGAGTATCGCCTTCTCCTTCAGGGACTCCAGTTTACTGTGTAAAATTTTTGATACTTTATTGTTATCTACAATTGGACACTGAAAGATGAACAACACTTTGTAAAGAAAAACAGGTACATGGAAAGAACAATGAGCACCTGAAGAGTACACAAAACAGAAATTAGGATAAAATTAGGATTAAAAACAAGGATTTGTCCTTGTTATTCTAGGAAGTAAGACTAAGGTATGAAAAAAATATAGCACCATAAAAAATAGGAACATTAGAAACTGACACAGCTTTCCCTTACGTACAATGGACTTTGAGAATGTTGAATTCCTGGTTCTGGATGTTCCACCTCTAAACTTCTTGGAAGTGATGTTAAAATGAGGAAAAAATAAAAATGAACAACAAAAAAGTTCTGCAGAAATCTACTGCTATGATTGCTTTCTTGAGTTGTGGTCACAGGTCTAAATAAGCGATGGTGGTTTTCTCCATTAATAAATTCCATCAAGGGAACTTATTGGGGTATATGTATTTAAAATGAAATTCTATTATACTAAATTCTAATTTATAATAAAATACTAAATCGTAATTTATTATAAAAAGAAGACAAACAATTTTAGAATTTGGACAGATTCATTCTCTTTTACAGTTCTACTTGAATTCTTAATTTCTTAACATTCCTGAATATTTCTGATATCCCATGTGATTCTCCTTTGATGCTCTATAACCCACAAAAGTGACAATCCAAAATAATGGCTTGTATTCTTTATCCTCCCCACAGCAAAAGAATATAGTTTTATTTGTGTTATAAAGCTACTTAGTTTGACTAATAGAGCTCAATTTAAATAGTCTCTTTAAATCTGAGATCTATAAGACTGAGTCTCAGGATGGTAACCTATCCAGGTATTGCTATGTTTACCAACTCTGAGATGATACAAACACAGTGGCTTCTTACGAAAGTCCTTTGCTATCCATTCATTATACTTAGCACATCACACAGGGAAAAATAATTAAAAAGCTCCCATTGAGCACCTAGAGACCTTGAACATAGACAGGGGGTAAACACAAAGAGAGGATATTTGGTTACAAGAGTCACACTTCCTCTCTTTAATTAATTTTTTTACGGTACATTTTTGGTATTTCCATTATTTTTCTTCTATTCCCTTGGTTCTAACAGAAGTATACACACACATGTATATATTTCATTAAGAGGAAATAAAAGGGTTGTCTTTAGTTAAGATGTTTCTGTTCACAGAGACTACACATTTAAAAAATAAATTGTCTGAGTAAATTCAATTATCTAGAGAAGCAAAGGAAATCACATGCAAATAACATTAAATGCAGAGGCCATTCCGACAGCTTCATGTTTATTTTTATTGTTTCAGTCAGTGGAAGGGAGAAGCTGTCAGAAATGTAACATCTCTTCCTTTTTAAAGGCCCAATATCTCTGGTACTAAAAACTGCATGAGCAATAATATCCAGAGAAGAAATTTGCTTACTACTAAAAGTAGGAGAAAGCTCAGACTACCTCTAACAACACCAGTACACAAGTGGGTCCCCCACACACTGGTTATATCTTGCCTACATAAAGCAAAGGATAACATTTAATTTGCAAGTAGTTCGGGATGAGTTAAGCTAATGAAGACTGACTTTTAAAAAAAATGTATATCTGAAAAAAAGTTAATAAATCCACACATTAATTTAGCCTAAAACAAAATTGCTAGTCCTGCTCTTTGATAGCAGCTCTGTAAATAGTAGGTGCTCTACATGACTCTACTAGGCTTCCCAGGTGGCACAGTGGTAAAGAATCTGCTTGCAATGCAGGAGACATGGGTTCGATCCCTGGGTTGGGAAGATCTCATGGAGGAGAAAATGGCAACTCACTCCAGTCTTGCCAGGAAATCCCAAGGACAGAGGCCCCTGGTGGGCGACAGTGCGTAGGGTCACAAAGAGGCAAACACTACTGAGCATGCACGCATACATGACTATCAGAAGACAATCTTTTACCAAAAGAGGCATTCCAATGAGCAGGAATTAAATATGATATTTTTGCCTTGTTTTTTGAATATGACAAAAATACACAGAAAAGATTTAAGCTGCTTTTATCATAGTTTCTTGCTGAAAATCTCTGGCTCTTTGCACAGAATTTACGTGCTACCTGAGTTCTCTTGAAGCATGAACATACCAAGTAAATGTGGCATATGTTTGTATTTTCTTGCCAATTCCAAATTCATTCATTCAAATCGCTCATTGTTGGCCAAATTCTTATCCAATTCCACAGAGCCACCAATTTTCCTGGAAGTGAATAGCAGCTTTGTGCATGGAAACAGGAAAGTCAATAGCAGGTCTGTACCTGGAAGAACTATGCAACTGGTGGAGAGGATAAGAATTTGACCACAGGATTTCTTGAATGTGGTAGAATCTAGTTCAAAATGACCCAAAATGATGAAGCTTTCACCACTTCCTTGGATGTCAATTCCATAACTTGACAATTTGAATAACTGTTGAGTTTTTATATGGCCATCTTACATACCACTCTGATTGCAACATGCGTCAGGATTTTTCCATTTAATATATTTGTATTACAGTGTTCTTTATTTACCATAATTAACCTCTGATTTCATTCAGAACCTAAATCTATATTCGTAGCAAAATTTAAAAAGCATGACTTTACTAAACTTACTAATGAGTCAGTAACTACACTGGAGTTTCTAGTAGGCTATTACTTTGATACCTCCTAATAGACCAATGAAGGAAGTCCTATTAGGGCTGCTTTTACACAGACAGATGCTGAGTTAAAGTCAGGTACTTCAAGTTAATAAATAATTTGAACTTATCTCTCTCTCATTCCTTCAACTGTGTTTCTAACCATTATACTATACAGCTATGTACTGGGCTGAAAACGAGTAATTGCTCTAACTTTACTAACCACAATCTAATTTTTTAATCAAGGTTCGTTTTATCTCCATGTCATCTCCCAATCCCATACAACATTTCTAATACACCCATTTGGTTTCATAATGTGTTTTATTGACATGTTCCATATTCTTTAATATTTTTAATTGGCTATATCTTATATTTCATCTTCTTTAACTTGTATTTCCAACTTTAAAATATTTTGGCAAACTTCTAAATGATATTTTAAACACTGTCCCCCCCCGCCACCATTCACACACATGAATGAGGAACGCACACAAAAGTTGTTAACCAAATGCATACTTTTTGAAAAGCATTATTCGAGGTCCTAGAGGGAAAACAAATTATCTTTCAATTGCTGAAACCAACATATTTCATGATTTCAAAATATTTGAGATGACTGATAACTCTTTACCTGAATTTCTGGTGGCCCATCCTCTGCTATTCATTCTTACCCCCAACATTGCCAGTTAAGACCTTAAATCCTCTAAAATATATTCAACAGCCAGAATAATTTCCTACTTTCCCCCCTAAACTCTCTGTTTTAGGAGTCTGTTCTTGACATTTATATGAAGATCTTTCAGTAGCTTTCACTCAGCTTTCAGAAAAAAAAAAAATTATGAACTCCTTTGAATAATCCACAAACTTAGGAATCATCACTTTCCACTCCACTTAGCAATAGAACCATCATTTAACTCCTTGCTTTCTCCAGGCCACACACTCTTCATTTTCTCACTTCCCTGCCTCTTTCAAATTAAATTCAAGCTTTAAAATTTGGCCTAGGTTTACTTCCTTGAGGAATTGTAAATGCTTAATAAATATTTGTGAAGTAAATTAATTTGAAATTTTGGATATATGCATGTAATTTTCACATGTCTATCTCTTGGCAGGAAAGTTTCAATCATGCATTTCTAATAGTCTGTTTTCCACCTAAATATCTCAGTACATCAAACCCAACACACATACATGTGAAATCATAATCCTGTCACCCCAACCAGCTGTTGCTCTTGGTTCATTTTTGCTTTCCTCTTTAAAGTTGCACCATCATTCTCCCAGTCACACAGGAGTGGAGCAAAAGCCACTACTTTTTTCATATGTGAGTCTCTTAACCTCTATGAACTTTATTTTGTGGAATAAAAGACCTCTTTACCAGGCTTCTCTGTCCATGGGATTCTCTAGGCAAGAATACTAGAGTGGATTACCATTTCCTTCTCCAGGGGATCTTCCTGACCCAGGGATCAAACCCAGGTTTCCCACATTGGAGGCAGACGCTTTAACCTCTGAGCCACCAGGGAAGCCCAAGAGCTAAGGCCAGGTTTAAAATTCTATAGGCCTATGAGTGGAAAATTAAAACAAACAAACAAAAAAAACCAGTATATAATTATCTTACCTTCAAGCTTTAATTGTTCTAAAATTCTTACCATTCTGTATTTAAATTTTAAAAAATGGATAAAAATATAAAACAGGTTATGAGTTTTTATTATTTGCCTTCAGTAAAATGGATTAAATGGCCTGTCTGTCCCTATGGAAAGGAATAGGTTTTTTCTAGGTACTACGCCACCACCAAATGGACAGTGCTCCCTCTTACTGTGAAAAGTAGATGTGTAAATTAAGCTGCAGCTAGATGTAAATAATATAGATGACATTAAAAATAAATTCTGCATACAAAAGTCAATATAATTGACTAATTTCTAATAATATATACTTACACACATACTATACATATGTATCGGGGAAGGCAATGGCACCCCAACCCAGTACTCTTGCCTGGAAAATCCAATGGACGGAGGAGCCTGGTGGGCTGCAGTCCATGGGGTCGCTAACAGTCGGACAGACTGAGCGACTTCACTTTCACTTTTCTCTTTCATGCATTGGAGAAGGAAATGGCAACCCACTCCAGTGTTCTTGCCTGGAGAATCCCAGGGATGGGGGAGCCTGGTGGGCTGCCCTCTATGGGGT
This sequence comes from Oreotragus oreotragus, assembly GCA_006410675.1. NCBI lineage: Eukaryota > Metazoa > Chordata > Mammalia > Artiodactyla > Bovidae > Oreotragus > Oreotragus oreotragus. The sequence continues at coordinate 235,262 of SJYX01015878.1, forward strand.
CACACAGAGTTGGACACGACTGAAGTGACTTAGCAGCAGCAGCATACATATGTATCTCATATATATATATATATATGAAAATATAAACTAAAAATCAATTAGATAGTTTTATTCTCAACTGAAAATGACATTTTGAAGAAAATGTGGAGAAATGACAATAATCCTAGGTATATAACTTTAAGTTCTTTCCCTTCCTTCCTTCTTTTTTTCTTTCTTTACTTTTATCTGGATTTTTCAACAACTGTGCTAAAATCTCAACTACTTTTAATATTAACTGGTATAATCCAGATTTCATATGATGCCTTTTCCACTTGAGGTAAACTGTTCTGTTTCACGGCTCAATTCAGCATTTCTAGGAACAAGAAGTCAAATAAGATTTCTTTTTATTGATGTTTCCAAAATGCTCAACTATCTATTTGATTTTGCCACATTTTGACTGGTCTGGTGGAATAATGTTAAGGCAGGGAAGAAAATATACTGCAAGTACTTTGAAGCAAGTAAAAACTATTTTTTTCATATTTGAGCAAGAAAAGTAAATATAGATATTCCTGGTCCTTTCTCATACTCTTCACAGGCCTACTGCAACCTCTGTATAATCCAGTCCTCAGTAGCATTTTTTTCTTTTCCTGATACAGAACAGAGGAAAAAATGGTTGGTCCTATTTCACAGAACTTACTTGATACCTTATGTGTTTGTTTAAACCACAAATCAGTCAATTACTGGCCAAAATATTTGAAGGATTTGTTCAAACAGGGGGCCCATCTCCCCTTATTCTCACTTCATCCCAGATTAAACCCTGGTTCAATTCTGCTTCCACAGATTTGGTCTGGAGACAAATTAGGATTAGACATTTTTGCTTTCTATCCTAAGACACATATTTAGAGTCAAAACTAAATCATAAATTAATGTCTAATTCATGAAACAGTATGTTTATAAAGCCATTTATGCATCTCTATCCTTTCCTGGTTCCCCAACAATTACAGATGATAAACTCCAAATTTCTGATAATACTCAAGGCCCCTTACAATCTGCCATTAATCTAATTTTTCAACTTTATTTCACTAAAATATGGCCTTTTGAGTCAGTCCCATTCTTACTGGACTTGTGACTTTATTTTATTCTCTCTGCTTTGGTATCCATATCAAGAAAATGAAAAGAACGATCCTGTGTTTTCAGAGGTAAACATTACATGACCTGACAAATACAGAGGTTTACCAGAATTCCTAGCCCATATTTACCTTTTGATAAATATTACTTCCTTTTCACTAGATTCTTTGAAAGCACACTCTAATCAAATAACCAATGTTACCTATGGTTACTAAAGCTGAAGCTCCAATACTCTGGCCACCTGCTATGAAGAGCTGACTCAATTTGGAAAAGACTCCAGTGCTCAGAAAGATTGAAGGCAAAAGGAGAAGGAGTCGGGAGGGGATGAGATGGTTAGACAGTATTACCAACTCAATGGACATATATGTGAGCAAACTCTGGGAGATAGTGGAGGACAGAGGAGCCCAGCATGCTGCTGTCCATGGGGTCCCACAGAGAGACACGACATAGAGACTAACCACCATCACCACACACACGCCTAGAAATTTCCTGAATACACATAAACAGCAGTACACTGTGTATAGATTTTCACAGCCATACCTTGATGTGTTCCTTTTTCTGAGCTCTTTCCTTTTGATCTGCTTGGAATATCCCCTTCCACTCAATTTCTCTCCACATCATCTTGCATTTTTAAATCATAGCTATCCTTCAAGACTAAGCTTATCTGTTTTCATTTTTAGAAAACCCTTCTTCACTTCCACCCTCGCAGTGAAACCCTCCAAGCGCCGCCCTACTGCCCCACATTTGAAATGAATCAAACTCATTTTTAATTTATTGTGATTTGCACACATAAACTGGATGTGTTTGAGGAGCGGTCCTCAAAGCACCGATCCACAACAAGCTGCCCCCAAACGGAAATCAGTCCTATCAATAAGCGCCCTTAAGTTGAGTTCAGCTGATGTTCTTTTCCTACCAAGACTTTCTTGATGAAGCACAGACCACATTTTCAGCAGCACTGCTCTGGAACTATTTGCTCCTTTTCTTCTTCAGCCAGAAAATGCTGTTCTTCCCCCATAAACTCCCATGTGTTGTGCTTAGTCACTCAGTTGTGTCCGACTCTTTGTCACCCAATGGACTGTAGCCCACCAGGCTCCTCTGTCCATGGGGATTCTCCAGGAAAGAATACTGGAGAGAGTAGCTATGTCCTCCTCCAGGGGATCTTCCCAACCCAGGGACTGAAGCCAGGTCTCCCACACTGCAGGTGGATTCTTTTTTTTTTTTTTTTGGCAGGTGCATTCTTTACCGTCTGAGCCACCAGGGAAGCCCAAGAATAATGGAGTGGGTAGCCTAATCCTTCTCCAGGGGATCTTCCCCATCCATTAATCAAACCAGGGTCTCCTGTACTGCAGGCAGATTGTTTACCAGTTGATCTACCAGAGAAGTCCATAAACTCCCATAGCATATCATAAACCCCTCCACTTGTAACACTCACCACAGTATTATCAAAGCCTTAATTAGGATTTTTATGCATATCCATTTTCTAGGATTGTGAATTCTCAAAGATAAAATGTGCCCTTTTCATGTTTTCATCTAGCATATTTCATACCTAAAATATTGCATAAATGTTAGCTTAATTGAGATGACTTCTCTCCCCTATCACTACCCTGAAGGATGTGGCATTTAAGATGTAGGTAAAACACAGCCTCCTTTGTGACAATTTTCTCCTGTCATTCTGGTAGTCATAATACACCTGGGTGTAGACAGTATTGGAGAGTGTTGAAGTAAAGACTAAATGTAGAGGGTGCTTAGAATGAAAGAGAAGTAACTGAAAATACAATGAAGAACATAGTAGCATATAGAACTTCATGTCAGAAGTAAAAGGACAGCTGAACTATTTCTCAAAGATTTAACACAGTTTGAGAAACCATCTGCCATTTAACTAGAATATTACAGAGATGGAGGAAGAGGCAGAAACAAAATCACCGTGAGAATTATACCCAATTTCCAAACTTTCTCCCAGTATAAAACCTAGAGGCCTATCAAATGCTAACATGTTTCACCAATATAGGCTCTATTTCTTGTCTTCTTCTAGACAAGAAACCATATAACAATGAACATTATAATGAGTAATGAAAATAAAGTTAATCTTGAATTTTTATACATATATAACTTCACAAATAGCTTATAATTTTTTTTTAATACAACAATTCAAACTACTTAGGGTACACTAGAAAACCAATACAGTTCCACTTGCATAGTCCAATACAGAAGTTGAGCCTATTTGTAGCTAAGCTACAAGGTCTAAGGTTCTTATCACAATCCCACAATAACTATCCAACCTACTTTTCCCTTTTAGCTATGTAGCCAGGTGTTTGGACATGAAAACAGGACTCTGTGTTAATTTTAATCCTAAATTGGATTTGTGCCATTCCTAGTGGTTTTGCCGTATTCATATTTCTTTCGATGATTTCTGGTTGTCCTGATCTTACAATTTTTTTTTTTACTGTTGCTACTCATATAATATTTACTAAAATGTTGTTTTTTTATTTTTTCAGTAGAGGTGCATAAATGAGGCACTTCACTCACTAAGGAAATCTCCTTAATAATTACAGGGATCATATAAAAATCCCCTTCTCTACTATGGAAATCTGGTAGCTATTTGCAAGTAACAAAAATACTTCAGTTCAGTTCAGTTCAGTCACTCAGTTGTGTCCGACTCTTTGCAACCCCATGAATTGCAGCACTTATTCAAAATCAGATGAAGGGGCAATTGTATTCTTTTAAAATTACAAAGGAAAAATCTGAAGGCTTATCATATATTTTCCTCAAAAAATAATAAACAGTATCTCTGTGAGAAATATTTAAAGATACAAAATGTACATATACATATAGCTCATATATTAAACTTAAAAAGCATCTCAGTTACAAATAATTGAAAGTTTTCTTTTTGATGTCAGTTTTTGATTGTTTCTCTATATGTGAATGAAGTACTCAACAAGTAAACAAGAAATAAAATATGGAAAGAAAAACAGTACTATATGAACATCATTTTTGTTCCTTTCATATTTTTATTAAATGTATTTTGTCTTATAGTTAATTGCATTGCACAGAGTTACTAGAAACTTCTACCTTTATGTAAACTGTTACACTTCATACAATACACAAATTATTGTATGAAGTAAATAGTAACCTGACCTTTGTTTTGGATGAGAAGATAAATGAATATTGGGATTGGTTGCTCAATATCACGATTCAGGCTACTAGAGGATTACATTTAAAAAGTGACCTATAAATAAGAATGACATTCTGACCTCACATACAGAGTAATTAAACATGGAATGTGAGAGCGCAGGTAAGAGGACTGGAGAAGAGAAAGGAGGAAAGAGTGCTGCTCTGCTGCTGAGGCACTTGGCCGGGGGCCAGCCCCGGTGGATCCAGGGCGATTCGAAGGTGGGGACAGAGTCGGCGTCCTTGGAAAAATACATATTTAATTCCAGATATATAGAGAGATTAGACGGGGAAGGCAATGGCACCCCACCCCAGTACTCTTGCCTGGAAAATCCCATGGACGGAGAAGCCTGGTGGGCTGCAGTCCATGGGGTCACTAACAGTCGGACAGACTGAGCGACTTCACTTTCACTTTTCTCTTTCATGCATTGGAGAAGGAAATGGCAACCCACTCCAGTGTTCTTGCCTGGAGAATCCCAGGGACGGTGGAGCCTGGTGGGCTGCCCTCTATGGGATCACACAGAGACAGACACGACTGAAGTGACTTAGCAGCAGCAGCAGCAGAGAGATTAGAAATGGATAGTGTAGTAGGAAAATTAGTGGAGAAAAAGAGGCTGAATAACTTGGTTTATGCGGAATAGCATCCATGCTCAAGATGGGAATTCAGCCAGAAAAACGGGAAGCAAGAAAGAACGACATGGGGGAGTCAGTCTTTCCAGGAACTGATCCCATTTCTTTATTTTTCAGGTTTTCTTTTATACTTTTTGCTACATATAGGGATGAATACAATGGCACCCCACCCCAGTACTCTTGCCTGGGAAATTCAATGGACGGAGTAGCCTGGTGGGCTGCAGTCCATGGGGTCGCTAAGAGTTGAACACAACTGAGCGACTTCACTTTCACTTTTCTCTTTCATGCATTGGAGAAGGAAATGGCAACCCACTCCAGTATTCTTGCCTGGAGAATCCCAGGGATTGGGGAGCCTGGTGGGCTGCCGTCTATGG
>SJYX01015878.1:245318-260357 GCA_006410675.1 Oreotragus oreotragus
GTTGGACTGTGAAGAAAGCTGAGTGCCGAAGAATCGATGCTTTTGAACTGTGGTGTTGGAGAAGACTCTTGAGAGTCCCTTGGACTGCAAGGAGATCCAACCAGTCCATTCTGAAGGAGATCAGCCCTGGGATTTCTTTGGAAGGACTGATGCTAAAGCTGAAACTCTAGTACTTTGGCCACCTCATGAGAAGAGCTGACTCATTGGAAAAGACTCTGATGCTGGGAGGGATTGGGGGCAGGAGGAGAAGTGGACGATCGAGGATGAGATGGCTGGATGGCATCACGGACTCGATGGACGTGAGTCTGAGTGAACTCCGGGAGATGGTGATGGATAGGGAGGCCTGGCGTGCTGCGATTCATGGGGTTGCAAAGAGTCGGACACGACTGAGCGACTGAACTGAACTGAACCCTTGTCCCACCCAGGGCAGGGAATTAGCAGCAATTATTGACACAACAAATGAAAAAACCCTTCACCAATATAATTCCCAACCAACCCACTATACTAATAATTTCTAACTTCCCACGAGAATTTGCCTTTAGTAAGTCTAAAACATCTCGTGCCTCTCACGATAGGGAGGCTGTAAACCATCACATGTGCTGGACAAACCTATACAGGCGGGCTAGATAGCCTTCAGAGGAGTTCATAAGTTGAAACACTCTGTCACGCCCAGGAATTTTTATTGCCTTGGAGCTGCACGTTTACTCCTTCTCTGAAAGAAACGGTTATGGGGGAGAGCCCCCCGTAAAGTACTCTGGTTTTGGGGTTAGATGCTCGGGAACAGGGGGTTTCCTGAGGCTTGATCACACCTTTGCATATGCCAAGCTTCCTTCCTCATGACCTTTGCCATGGGCGAAGTTCCTCACGCTGGCCCCCGGAGGCACTTCATGTCCGACTCTTGTGTGACCCCATAGATGGCAGCCCACCAGGCTCCCCCATCCCTGGGATTCTCCAGGCAAGAACACTGCATCGGTTTGCCATTTCCTTCTCCAATGCATGAAAGTGAAAAGTGAAAGTGAAGTCACTCAGTCGTGTCTGACTGTACACAACCCCATAGATAGCAGCCTGCCAGGCTCCTCTCCATGGTAAAGTCCATGGGATTTTCCAGGCAAGAGTACTGCAGTGGGTTGCCATTGCCTTCTCCAAGCAGCAGCTTTATATAAAAGACAACTAACTATGTGAAATTCTTTCAAAATTATTTACTGTTTTACCCACCACCACGGCTACATAATCATCTTCCTGGGCCCTAAGAAACCTTGTCTTCTTCATAAACCCCCTTCTCATCATTAAAAAATTTATGATAATAATAGTTTAAAAATACATAATATATTTAAAACTATATTTTGTGAGTCCAGTGGTAGAAATATAAAAATAATAGCATTATATACTAAAACATTTTCTTCAATATAAAAGTTCATGTTTTCCTTCATATTTTAAAAGAATTCAAAACCTCATGGATCCCTGAAAGTACTATGCCTATAACGCTTGATGGATAAAAGGGCCCTGTGTATGTCAATAGGTTTTCTCTCCAAGCAATTTTTCTTTTTTCTCATTATTCTAAGACTACTGGTAGTGTTACATCTTTGCAAAGACTGATTTAACACAAGCCTTATATTACATTTATTTTCACTGAATGTTTTGTGTATGTTATGTTTATCTACTTGTCTACCTGCAACAGAGCTTCCTTAAGTGGCTCAGTGATAAAAAATCGACCTGACAATGCAGGACACACGGGTTTGATCCCTGGTCCGGGAAGAAGCCCGGCAGAGGAAAATGGCAACCCACTCCAGTATTCTTGCCTGGAGAACCGCACGGTTACAAAGAAGCTGGACAACACTTGGCAACTAGAAAGCACCAGCAGCATAGTTCCAACACGGTGACCAATGATTTTGCGAGCTTTCATATTAAATCCTCAAAACTGTAAGTACAAACACACATATAGCTGGACGAATTCTCATCTGCTAGAAGTTATATTATCTGTCATTAAATGATCTGAAAGTAGTCTCTTATGATTTGATACAAACAAAGCATCAAAACAACTGAAAACTGTATAGACAATACTGCATAACCTTCAAAGTTGCTAAAAGGCTTGATCTTAAACGTTCCCAGCATAAAATAATAATAATAACATAACTATATAATGTGATAGAAGTGTTTATTAGCTTCACATCCAAGGGCAGAGAAGCCCCAGAAAGATGGTAGGCACTGGTGCCCCGGCTGCCCATAACTGGAGAGACTTTGAGGAGATATCCCATATCCAAGGGCAGAGAAGCCCCAGCAAGGGGGTAGACGCTGGAATGGTGGCTGCATGGCGCTGGAGCAACTTTGAGGAGATACCCCACATCCAAGGGCAAAGGAGAAGCCCCAATAAGATGGAAGGAGAAATGAAATTGCATTTAGAATCAAACACCATACCCGTTGGAGATGCTCAGAAGCCTCAAACAAACCTTGCATGAACAAGGACCCAGAGACCCCACAGAGACTGAGATAGAACTGTGTTTGAGCGTCTCTGGAGGTACGAGTCAGCAGTGGACTGCCATAGGGGCAGGGGCTTTGGGTGCAAGCCCTCTTGGAGGAGGTCACCATTAATCCCACCATAGAACTGCCAGAACTTACACAAGACTGGGGAAACAGACTCTTGGAGGGCACAGACAAACCTTGTGCTCATCAGGATCCAGGAGAAAAGAGCAGTGACCCCACAAAAGACTGACTCAGACTTGCCCAGGAGTGTCCAGGAGGCTCCGGCAGAAGGGTGGGTCACCAGTGGCCTGGTGCGAGGTTGACAGCGCCGAGTGTAGCACTGCATGCATGGGACCTTTGAAGTAGGTCACCATTATCTTCATTACCTCCACCATAGTTTGGCCCCAGGTAAATAACAAGGAGGGAACAAAGCCCCACCCATAAACAGAAAACTAGATTAAAGATTTATTGAGTTATGTCCCCCTACTCCCTGATCAGAAGAAGAACCAGTTTCTGCCTCAGTCTGTCTCTCCCATCAGGAAGCTTCCATAAGCCTCTTACCTTCTCCATCAGAGAGCAGACAGACTGAAAATGACAGTCACAGAAAACTAATCTGATCACATGGACCACAGCCTTATTTACCTCAATGAAACTATGAGCCATGCCATGTAGGGCCATCCAAGACAGACAGGCCATGGTGGAGAAATCTGACAGAATGTGGTCCACTGGAGAAGAGAATGGCAAATCACTTCAGTATTCTTGCCTTGAGAACTCCATGAGCAGTATTAAAAGGCAAAAAGATAGGACAATNTATTTACCTCAATGAAACTATGAGCCATGCCATGTAGGGCCATCCAAGACAGACAGGCCATGGTGGAGAAATCTGACAGAATGTGGTCCACTGGAGAAGAGAATGGCAAATCACTTCAGTATTCTTGCCTTGAGAACTCCATGAGCAGTATTAAAAGGCAAAAAGATAGGACAATGAAAGATGAACTTCCCAGGTCAGTAGGTGCCCAATATGCTACTGGAGATCAGTGGAGAAATAACTCCAGAAAAATGAAGAGATGAAGCCAAAGCATAAACAACACACAGTTGTGAATGTGACTGGTGATGTATGTACACTCTGATGCCGTAAAAAGCAATATTGCATAGGAACCTGGATTGTTAAGTCCATGAATAAAGGTAAATTGGAAGCACTCAGACAAGAGATGTCAAGAGTGAACATCGACATTTTAGGAATCAATGAACTATAAAGTGGACTGGAATGGGTGAATTTAACTCAGATGCCTATTACATCTACTACTATGGGCAAGAATCCCTTAGAAGAAATGGAGTAGCCCTCATAGTCAACAAAAGAGTCTGAANGACAAGAGATGTCAAGAGTGAACATCGACATTTTAGGAATCAATGAACTATAAAGTGGACTGGAATGGGTGAATTTAACTCAGATGCCTATTACATCTACTACTATGGGCAAGAATCCCTTAGAAGAAATGGAGTAGCCCTCATAGTCAACAAAAGAGTCTGAAATGCAGAACTTGGATCAACAGAATGATCTCTGTTCGTTTCCAAGGAAAACCATTTAATATCACAGAAATCTAAGTCTATGCCCTGACCAGTGGAGAAGGAAATGGCAACCCATTCTAGTAATCATTCCTGGAGAATTCCATGGACAGAGAAGCCTGGAAGGCTACAGTTCATGGAGTTGCAAAGAGTCAGGCATGACTGAGCAAGTATCACTCACTCACTCATGCCCCGACCAGTAATGCTGAAGAAGCTGAAGATGAATGGTTCTATGAAGACCTACAAAACCTTCTAGAACTAACACCGCCAAAAGATGTCTTTTTCCTTATAGGGGACTGGAATGCAAACGTAGGAAGTCAAGAAATACCTAGAGTAACAGGCAAATTTGGCCTTGAAATACGGAATGAAGCAGAGTAAAGGCTAATAGACTTTTGCCAAGAGAACGCATTGTTCATAGGAAACACCCTCTTCCAACAACACAAGAGAAGACTCTACACATGGACATCACCAGATGATCAATATCAAAACCATATCAATTATATTCTTTGCAGCCAAAGATGGGGAAGCTCTATACAGTCAGCAAAAACAAGACTGGGAGCTGACTGTGGCTCAGATCATGAACTCCTTATTACCAATTCAACTTAAACTGAAGAAAGTAGGGAACCAGTAGACCATTCAGATATGACCTAAATCAAATCCCTTACCATTATACAGTAGAAGTGAGAAATAGGTTTAAGGGATTAGATCTGACAGACAGAGTGCCTGATGAACTATGGATGGAGGTTCATGACACTGAACAGGAGGCAGGGATCAAGAGCATCCCCAAGAAAAAGAAATGCAAAAAGGCAAAATGGTTGCCTAAGGAGGTTTTACAAATAGCTGTGAAAAGAAGAGAAGTGAAAAGCAAAGGAGAAAAGGAAATATATAAGCATCTGAATGCAGAGTTCCAAAGAATAGCAAGGAGAGATAAGAAAGCCTTCCTTAGTGATCAATGCAAAGAAATAGAGTAAACAACAGAATGGGAAAGACTAGAGATCTCTTCAAGAAAATTAGAGATACCAAGGGAACATTTCATGCAAAGATGGGCTCAATAAAGGACAGAAATGGTATGGACCTAACAGAAGCAGAAGAATACACAGAACTATACAAAAAAGATCTTTATGACCTAGATAATCATGATGGTATGATCCCTCACCCAGAGGCAGACATCCTGGAATGTGAAGTCAAGTGGGCCTTAGGAAGCATCACTAGGAACAAAGCTAGTGGAGGTGAAAGAATTCCAGTTGAGCTATTTCAAATCCTAAAAGATGATGCTGTGAAAGTGCTGCACTCAATATGCCAGCAAATGTGGAAACTCAACAGTGGCCACAGAACTGGAAAAGNTGACCTAGATAATCATGATGGTATGATCCCTCACCCAGAGGCAGACATCCTGGAATGTGAAGTCAAGTGGGCCTTAGGAAGCATCACTAGGAACAAAGCTAGTGGAGGTGAAAGAATTCCAGTTGAGCTATTTCAAATCCTAAAAGATGATGCTGTGAAAGTGCTGCACTCAATATGCCAGCAAATGTGGAAACTCAACAGTGGCCACAGAACTGGAAAAGGTCAGTTTTCATTCCAATCCCAAAGAAAGGCAATGCCAAAGAATGATCAAACTACTGCACAATTGCACTCATCTCACATGCTAGTAAAGTAATACTCAAAAATCTCCAAGCTACCCTTCTACAGTACATGAACTGTGAACTTCAATATGTTAAAGCTGGATTTAGAAAAGGCAAAGGAACCAGAGTTCAAATTGCCAACATCCACTGGATCATCAAAAAAGCAAGAGTTCCAGAAAAACATCCCCTTCTGCTTTACTGACTATGCAAAAGCTTTTGACTGTGTGTATCACAACAAACTGTAGAAAATTCTTAAAGAGATGGGCATACCAGACCACCTGATCTCCCTCCTGAGAAATCTGTATGCAGGTCAGGAAGCAATAGTTAGAACTGGACATGGAAAAAAAGAATGGTTCCAAATTGGGAAAGAAGTATGTCAAGGCTGTATATTGTCACCCTGCTTATTTAAGTTATGCACAGAACATCATGAGAAACACTGGGCTGGATGAAGCAGAAGATGGAATCAAGACTGCCAGGAGAAATATCAATAACCTCTGATAGGCAGATGACATCTCACTTATGGCAAAGAGGAACTAAAGAGTCTCTTCTTGATGAAAGTGAGAAAAAAAGCTGGCTTAAAACTCAACATTCCAAAAACTAAGATCATGGCATCTGGTTCCATTATTTCATGGCAAATAGATGGGGAAACAGCAGAAACAGTGGCTGACTTTATTTTGGGGGTCTCCAAAATCACTGCAGATGGTGACTGCAGCCATGAAATTTGACTCAATGGACATGAGTTTCAGTAAACTCTCGGAATTGGTGATTGACAGGGAAGCCTGGTGTGCTGCAGTCCACAGGGTTGCAAAGTTGGACATGACTGAGCGACTGAACTAAACTGAACTGATAAGGGTATTCATATTAAAACACATATGTAATCAAATCAATACATTGTACTCAGCAAGCTTACACAACTGTATCTCAATAAATATTTTAAAATAAATAAAATAAAACTGAAAACTTGATATGCATTCTGGGTATAGATTGGAAGCAGAATTATTAAAATACTGGATTATTAGTTTAAATTACTTATTTCCTTTTTATGATATTGAAGTCACAGTTCTCAAGATATACTTTTATGATCATATTATTAATAATATTTAGCTGGACTATTTAGTACTAGTTTGCTATACAGCTTGAGATTTGTATTATGTCATTATTAATATACCCTTGATTTTAGAACACTTGGGGAGAAAGTTACCATTAAAAAAATTCTGAAGGCTGCCTATGTAACTATGCAAGCAATGGAGACACAAATCTTGCTAGTCGTATTAGCCAGTGTACTCTAGAAATCAAAGGGGTGATAGATATTCCTAGTATAGAAATTGTTTTCATATTCAGTGACAACGCTAAGGCAGTGGAATAAAATATATTCACCAAATGCACAGACAGACAAAATGACCTTTGCTCTCAAACTCTCTAATGCTGTAAAATATTAGCAAGGTCTAGTTTAATATCTTACTTTCCTCATATGAGACAGCTTTAGCAAATAAAAAAGTTTTTTTAAGTTACATTATTTTTAGCTAATAAGCAAAAATTCTCTTTCACTGTAAAAAAATTCAGACTTTCATTTTTCATTAAAGTAATATTTCTGAGCACTTGATTCCAGGGCCAAGAATTAACTTTAATGTCACTTCTGACACTAAAAGTAAACCACTTGTTTATATGTTAATGAATCCTTAATATAAAGTATCAGTTTATGTGTATATGTTAATGAACCCTTAATATAAAGTGTCAGTGTATATGTCTGTCAGCCAAGGTATTCATTCTCAAGCACACCTCAGCTGCAGATTCTTAGCATGTATTTTTAATTTCTATACTATATTTTTTATTTAAATAAAACAGTCTTATGATTTTTGCTTTAGATTATATCATTTTGTTTCCTTTTTCCTTTTTTTTTTTTTTTTTGCCACAAAGTATATATGGGAGTCTACTGGTAAAGGATTATTAGCCACAATGGAAGTAAAGCACTCAAGTATGAATGGTTTTCATAAGGCAAGTTCAAAGAGCTACATGTGTTTAACTAGTCATTGTGCTACTATTATTTAACTTATTAAATAAAGAACTTTCCCATAACTTGATTACAAAAGACTTTCACTGGATGGACTTACTATTGAGCTAAAGGCTCTGGTAAAAGTGTAGTTATCTGTGTAGGTACTTTGCATCAAATTTTCTGAATTAAAAAATGTTGAATATTAGGTGCCTGAAATATGGTGATTCACAAAACTACATTGTTTTCTGTAATAAATCAAGGAATTATAAATGAGCATCAGAAAATTTATTGAAAGCTGAAAGAAAAGGGAAAAATGAGGAAAATTTTTCTTTGGCCTACAAAACGGAACAGAATTCATTTCCAGAAAAATTCAAAAAGATATTTTCTCATCTAAATTCTTAGGTGAACAAGCTCATGAAATGGTATTTGACCATTAGTTTATTTAAGTATAGTAATTTGACATCAGAGTTGTTCAAAGAGGAAGTCCATCCCAGTGCCACAGTTTGTCCTTGAGTAGTCACTGCTGGCTGTCAACTCCTAGCTGCAGCGAGGCAATCAAGTTTAGCCAAGAACTATAATAGATAACTCTGTAATCCAGTTGCTTTTAGATATCTCTAGACATTTGGGAGGGGCCTAGTGAAACTACTGTCTTTTAAAAGATTCCTCTAAAAGGAGAGGAAACAAGAACAGAATGTTTGGTAAAAACACACTATGTTTCATTCAGTAATTGAAAACCAAGTAGAAGAGAAATTTTAAATACTACAAGTAGTGACTTAGAATGTAATAACCAAAGCTAAAGTTATAGGAAGGGAAACAGAATGAAAAAAAAAAAAAAAAAGATCCCAAGATGACCCAGAGCCAAAGATGAACTTGAAGAGACACAAGGTGATACCAGCGTTTTGCTGAACATAGATAAATTCTACAGTGAGCCTGAACTTCAAAACCAAAGCAAACTCTTAAGGGAAATGATTAATTCTATAAATAAGGAGAAAATGCTCTGGNAAAAAAAAAAAAAAAAAAAAAAAAAAAAAGATCCCAAGATGACCCAGAGCCAAAGATGAACTTGAAGAGACACAAGGTGATACCAGCGTTTTGCTGAACATAGATAAATTCTACAGTGAGCCTGAACTTCAAAACCAAAGCAAACTCTTAAGGGAAATGATTAATTCTATAAATAAGGAGAAAATGCTCTGGAAGACAGACGGTACTTAAACTCCCTGAAGTTCTGTACCTGTACTGCTTTCCATCTCAAAAAGGCAATAGAATTTTGTTGCGTGATACTCCTTAATAGCTCAGAAACCATCAGGCTTTAACAGACATTTTCTAGCAAAAGTGAACAGCTTAAGAGTAAGCCATCAACCTCCTATTCTGTCTAACAGTCCTGGCTCAAGGCTATGACCATAGGACAGTGGATATTCTTGGCATGTTTAAACTGAGAATGTGCAGCTCACCTAATGTTAGACCTGCAACAAATTATGAGGAAGTTTTTCTTTCTCCATGAACGTGAGTAATCTTAAAATGAAGCAGAAAGCTTCTATTCAACACTCATAAAGCATAATCTTTTGGCTTAAAAACAATAACACATGATGAGACATTATTAAGAGAAAATGTAAATTAACTTTTTTAAAAAAAATAAAAGAGCATAGAGAAAAAAATATGTTCTTTATCATTAAGAAGTTATCTGCTGAAAGGTTTTCATTAGGATGCCTAAGAACTTCAGGGTTTCCCTGGTGGCTCAGCTGGTAAAGAATTCGCCTGTAATGTGGGAGACGTGGATTCAATCCCTGGGCTGGGAAGATACCCTGGGGAAGGGAAAGGCTACCCACTCCAGTATTCTGGCCTGGATAATTCCATGGACTGTAGGGTTGCAAAGAGNAAGGTTTTCATTAGGATGCCTAAGAACTTCAGGGTTTCCCTGGTGGCTCAGCTGGTAAAGAATTCGCCTGTAATGTGGGAGACGTGGATTCAATCCCTGGGCTGGGAAGATACCCTGGGGAAGGGAAAGGCTACCCACTCCAGTATTCTGGCCTGGATAATTCCATGGACTGTAGGGTTGCAAAGAGTCAGACATGAGTGAACAACTTTCACTTCACTTCAAGGACTTCAGAAGATCATTTTAGGTTCGATAATTCTAGAAAACTTCCCATATCCTTTCCTTCTTAACTAAAATTTCTCATAATTCTGGAAAAACAATCCTACTGTTTTTTTTAATAAAAAATTCCACAATTTTTAAAATATAAATAAAGGAAAGAAGGGCAAAAAACAGGAGGGAAGAAATGGAGGAAAGAAGATAGGGAAAAGGGGATAAGGAGACAGGGATAAACCTGATAAAACATTCAATGAAAGCCACAATAATAAATGAGCCTGATTTGTTGCTGACTGTACAAGGAACTAGATAATTTTATCATTAAAGTTGACGCATCTGTTAGTTTGAGATTATACCAGTACTACTCTATTGATTATTTATGAAGACTGTGTATAAAGCAGTGGGTGTTGAACTGTATCAAATATCTTTCTGAGGATTTTCAAACAAGATTTCTCCTTGAGCAGGTGAAGATATAGACCAAAGATTGACAAAGATTTTCGGTAATAGGCCAGACAGCAAATATTTTCAGGTTTAGGGCAATAGCTCCTTTCTAGCAACTACTCAACTCTGCCACTGTGGTGCAAGAGCAATCTTGAACCATAGTAGACGGATGGGCGTGGCTGTGAGGAATAAAGACTCGGACATAGAGAATAGACTGTGGACACGGAGGGGCAAGGAGAGAGTGGGACGAACTGAGAGAATAGCACTGAAACATATGAATTAGCACATGTAAAACAGATAGTTAGTAGGAAGCTGCTGTATAACACTGAGAGCCCAGTCTAGCACTCTGTGGTGACATAAAGGGTCAGGATGGGGTAGGGAGTGGGAGGGAGGTTCAAGAGTGAGAGGACAGATGTATATTTATGGCTGATTAATATGATGCTGGGAGGGATTGGGGGCAGGAGGAGAAGGGGACGACTGAGGATGAGATGGCTGGATGGCATCAGGAACTCGATGGACGTGAGTCTGAGTGAACTCCGAGAGATGGTGATGAACAGGGAGGGCTGGTGGGCTGCGATTCATGGGGTCGCAAAGAGTCGGACACGACTGAGCGACTGAACCGAACTGAATATTGTTGTATGGTAGAAACCAACACAACATTTTAAAGGAATTGTCCTTCAATTTTTTTTGTTTTTAAACAAGTACAGATCGTAGGGCAGATTTAGCCATTAAGCCAGATTTAGTCAGCAAACCCGGCAGGCAGTAGTTTGTGCTACTGCTAACATGCATGTCCGACTCTTTGTGACCCCATGGACTGGAGCCCACCAGGCTCCTCTGTCCATGGGATTCTCCAGGCAGGAGAATCTCCAGGAGTGGCTTGCGATGCCCTCCTCCAGGGGATCTTCCCCACCCAGGGCTCAAACCTGCATCCCCTCTGTCTCCTGCATTGGCAGGCGGGTTCTTTATCACTAGTGTCACCTGGGAAGCCCAACTGCTAACATTGATTATGCTAATCTATATTTCTGTTTATCAAACTCTGCTTGCATTTCCCAAAATAACTCTTCTTAGTCATGGTCTAGTAAGTTCAGTAAAATGCAGTAACAAGTTTCTCTAATACTTTATTTAGAACTTCTACATATATACTCAGCAGTGGCCGCAGGACTAGAAAAGGTCAGTTTTCATTCCAATTCCAAAGAAAGGCAATGCCAAAGAATGCTCAAACTACCGCACAATTGCACTCATTTCACACGCTAGTAAAGTAATGCTCAAAATTCTCCAAGCCAGGCTTCAGCAATATGTGAACCGTGAACTCCCCGATGTTCAAGCTGGTTTTAGAAAAGGCAGAGGAACCAGAGATCAAATTGCCAACAAACGCTGGATCATGGAAAAAGCAAGAGAGTTCCAGAAAAACATCTATTTCTGCTTTATTCACTATGCCAAAGCCTTTGACTGTGTGGATCACAATAAACTGTGGAAAATTCTGAAAGAGATGGGAATACCAGACCACCTAACCTGCCTCTTGAGAAATCTGTATGCAGGTCAGGAAGCAACAGTTAGAACTGGACATGGAACAACAGACTGGTTCCAAATAGGAAAAGGAGTACGTCAAGGCTGTATATTGTCACCCTGCTTATTTAACTTATATGCAGAGTACATCATGAGAAACGCTGGACTGGAAGAAACACAAGCTGGAATCAAGATTGCCGGGAGAAATATCAATAACCTCAGATATGCTGATGACACCACCCTTATGGCAGAAAGTGAGGAGGAGCTAAAAAGCCTCTTGATGAAAGTGAAGGAGGAGAGCGAAAAAGTTGGCTTAAAGCTCAACATTCAGAAAACGAAGATCATGGCATCCGGTCCCATCACTTCATGGGAAATAGATGGGGAAACAGTGGAAACAGTGTCAGACTTTATTTTTTTGGGCTCCAAAATCACTGCAGATGGTGACTGCAGCCATGAAATTAAAAGACGCTTACTCCTTGGAAGAAAAGTTATGACCAACCTGGATAGTATATTCAAAAGCAGAGACATTACTTTGCCGACTAAGGTCCGCCTAGTCAAGGCTATGGTTTTTCCTGTGGTCATGTATGGATGTGAAAGTTGGACTGTGAAGAAAGCTGAGCGCCGAAGAATCGATGCTTTTGAACTGTGGTGTTGGAGAAGACTCTTGAGAGTCCCTTGGACTGCAAGGAGATCCAACCAGTCCATTCTGAAGGAGATCAACCCTGGGATTTCTTTGGAAGGAATGATGCTAAAGCTGAAACTCCAGTACTTTGGCCACCTCATGCGAAGAGTTGACTCATTGGAAAAGACTCTGATGCTGGGAGGGATTGGGGGCGGGAGGAGAAGGGGACGACCGAGGATGAGATGGCTGGATGGCATAACGGACTCGATGGACCTGAGTCTGAGTGAGCTCCGGGAGATGGTGATGGACAGGGAGGCCTGGCGTGCTGCGATTCATGGGGTTGCAAAGAGTCGGACACGACGGAGCGACTGAACTGAACTGACATATATACTCAAAATGAGATGGAACTTCTTCTAGGGGAGTGGTCAGGTAGTACAGTTATGCTAATTGGAGAGTTTATTATTTTGCTCTGGAAAAAAGTTTTATATAACATGATAATTCTGTTGCTTAGAAGCTGAAGATACTGAACTGGTTAGGGGTAACAATTTTACAGCTACTCTTTGACTTGGAAAAAAAGTCTTTTATGGATAGAGTCTGTTTAGGTTTCCCCCTTTCTCTGTAGTCCTATAAAATCATGCATTTCAATGAGACTATAAAATTTGTTAATAAATTTAAATAGTTGTATATGCCAGTATATGGTCAATGGGATAGAACTTTCCAGGGATTGATTCAAGAGGAAATATATTAAAGAAAAGCTTTATGATTGGTTAAGTGTGGAAAATATTATGCAAGATAAAGCTAACTAGGTCTCTGAAAAAAAGGACCAACTTC
This sequence comes from Oreotragus oreotragus, assembly GCA_006410675.1. NCBI lineage: Eukaryota > Metazoa > Chordata > Mammalia > Artiodactyla > Bovidae > Oreotragus > Oreotragus oreotragus. Next base: position 258,446 of record SJYX01015878.1, read on the forward strand.
TCAAAACATTTAACATACCACGTGGAATGTCAGTATCAAAAGGTGAGATTATGAATTACATTATGAAATGCTTCCCTAATTAATGTGACTATAAAACCTTTGCTTTAGACACTGCATAGAACATGTGATCTTTGGAATACAATTTTGAAAATGTTAGATTATAAACAATTTATAAGATCTCCATGAATGTAATAAGGTTACCCCCAAGCAGTTCTTATTTTGTGTACATGTGTTTGTTTGTTTGATTTTTCACTTATTAATCTAGGGAGAAGTTTTCCCAATTTTCTTCTAGTTCATTTAATTCATTTATTTAATTCCTCAGGGTCTGTTTTATAACTTTATTAGGGTGATTTTATTGCAATGTGTTTTTGCTTTCAAAGTCTGAATGTTTTGTTCTTTCCCCATTCATTCTATTTAATATTGAAGGCACTAAAACTATACATTTGGCTAATATCAAAAATTTAAACATATCACAAAAGTTTTTATATCCATGCTATTGTTTTATAAGCATCTTGTAGCTTTTATTTTAATATAAAAATATTTAGTAGTGTACAGTTTAAAAAAATTTAAGTGACCTACATATAGAGAGCTGTTAAGTCAATTCCAGTAAGTTTGTTCATCAAATACTTGATGTATTTATTTGTGTTCTGTTTCATCCATTTGTAAAAGAGAAAAGAATATTTAAAAATCTCTGATTACAGAGACTTCTCTGGTGGTCCGGTTGTTAAGATTCCACACTTCCACTGCATGGAGACTGGTCTGATCCCTGTTCAGGGAACTAAGATACCACACGCCACAAGGCCAAAAACAAACAACAGCAGCAAAATCTCAGTATAACTATGTTTCTATCAATGTCTCATATTTCTAATATTTTTCCTTTCTTTTGATCAGTATAATTTTTTTCTTTTTAAAGTTTATTTCACATATAATGTTCATGACATTTTATTTCTATACAACATGAAAGTACTCTATCCCAGGTATTTGGTCTGATAATATGATACCTCTGACTTCTGTTCATGTTTTCTACATTTTGTTGTTGCCGTTTAGTCTTTTGAGACCCCATGGACTGTAGCCTGACAAGACTCCTCTGTCCATGGGATTTCCCAGGAAAATATACCAGAATGAGTTGCCATTTCCTTCTCCAGGGGATCTTTCCAACCCAGGGATCAAACTCATGCCTGCTGCATTGGCAAGTGGACTCTTAACCACTGAGCCACCTGGAGAGCCCTTACTATATTTTATCCCTGCATAATTTTAATATTTTCATGTTATATGTCCAAAATTCTTAAGGAGTATAAAACTAGATATATTTTTTAATCCAGAAAAAATAATTAAAAGAAAGTTTTCCCATTTACAGTTAAAGTGATAACTGAATATTTTACTTCTTGTTTTATAGACTTTCTCTGTATTTTTATTTCACTCAGTTTTTCTGCCTATTCTAGAAAATACTGTATGACATTGACTTTTTAAATATTGAAAGTGATATGACCCAGCAATCCCACTGCTGGGTATACACACCGAGGAAACCAGAATTGAAAGAGACATGTGTACACCAATGTTTATTGCAGCACTGTTTATAATAGCCAAGACATGGAAGCAACCTAGATGTCCATCAGCAGATGAATGGATAAGAAAGCTGTGGTACATATATACAATGGAGTATTACTCAGCCATCAAAAAGAATACATTTGAATCAGTTCTAATGAGATGGATGAAACTGGAGCTGATTATACAGAGTGAAGTAAGCCAGAAAGAAAAACACCAATACAGTATATTAACACATATATATGGAATTTAGAAAGATGGTAACGATAACCCTGTATGCGATACAGCAAAAGAAACACTTATGTATAGAACAGTCTTTTGGACCCTGTGGGAGAGGGCGACGGTGGGATGATTTGGGAGAATGGCA
>SJYX01015878.1:260420-300956 GCA_006410675.1 Oreotragus oreotragus
AGACAGCAAAAGAGACACAGATGTATAGAACAGTCTTTTGGACTCTGTGGGAGAGGGAGAGGGTGGGATGATTTGGGAGAATGGCATTGAAACATGTATAACATCATATGTGAAACGAATCACCAGTCCAGGTTCGATGCATAATACAGGATGCTCGGGGCTGGTGCACTGGGATGACCCAGAGGGATGGTATGGGGAGGGAGGTGGGAGGGTGGTTCAGGATGGGGAACATGTGTACACCATGGCAAATTCATGTTGATGTATGGCAAAACCAAATCATATTGTAAAATAATTAGCCTCCAATTAAAATAAATACATTTATATTAAAAACATATATATTGAAAGTGAAAATGAAAGTCACTCAGTCCTGTCCAACTCTTTGCAACCCCACGGACTATACAGTCCATGAAATTCTCCAGGCCAGAATATTGGAGTGGGTTGCCATTCCCTTCTCCAGGGGATCTTCCCAACCCAGAGATCAAACCTAGGTCTCCTGCTTCACAGGCAAATTGTTTACCAGCTGAGTCACAAGGGAAACCCAAGAATACCAGAGTGGGTAGCCTATTCCTTCTCCAGCAGATCTTCCCAACCCAGGTTTAAACATTGAAGATCTCCTCAAAAATAACCTATAATAATCAAGTATGCTATTTATTATAGGTGTCTAGTCCTAGAATTAGGCTCTCTACCATCCCATATTTATGATTGATTAATGGTTATGGTTATGGTTGTTTGACAGTCAGGCTACCCTCCCCCTCCAAACCACCCACATGGTTCTGTGTTAGAAGATGATAGTGAAGTTTACCAGGATGCAGTCCTGTTACTTTTTGACATGCTGCTGTTTCAAGATGGAGAATGGTAGCTGTACTCCATCACTTTCTATATCAAATTCACAATTTACCTCAGAGAAATTTTTCCAAGTTTTAGTATATGATTCTGCAGGGTTCTCATTAAATATAGTTATTAAATAAATAAGAGGGAAGGAGAAGTAAGAGATAAGGGAAAGCTTAATATTTTTGATAATACCATACTGGACTCTCCTGGTCTCACAGTGGATAAGAATCCATTTGCCAAGATAAGGGACAAGGGTTTGATCCCTGGTCCAGGAAGATTCTACATGCAACTAAGCCTGTGTGCTGAAACTACTAAGCTCCCACTCTAGAACCCATGCACTGCAACTACTGAAGCCCTGCAAGTAGAGGCTGTGCTCTGAACAAGAGGAGTCACTTCAGTGAGCAGGCTGCACACCACAACAAAGAGCAGCCTCCATTCTCAACTCGAGAAAGCCCAGGAAAAGCAACGAAGACCCAGCAGAGCCAAGCATTTTAAAAATAAAATTAATTACTTAATGTAAAAAATTCTGGTGATACTGTATCAATTTACTTCTAAGTCCTGAGCTTAACAACAACAAAATAATAATAATTACTTCTCAGTGTTAGAAAGAGCTAAACAGAAGAGCCGGGGGTAACAAGCGACTTTCTCTCGTAAGTAGAAAAGCTGCTAATGCATCTAATCTGACAAAAAATATATTAGGGAAGAAAAAATTATCAACAGGGAGGAGAAGGAAGAAAGGACTGTGTTCAGAAGTCACCTCTAAAACAATATAGAGCATTACTACAGCAACTTAAGAATGTTTTGTCATTTTCTTTTCATTGAAAAACACCATGTTTATGACAATGCAAACTTTCTTGACATTAAACACCCTCTGTTAGTCAAACAGCATGGTATCAGGGCATCTTAGGAAGGATTTAACTAGTCAAATTATCCCCTTAATGTGTGTGTTTTCTTTTTCACAGTTCTGTAGCAGGCAGAAGATAGCAATTTTCCAAGACAAAAGAAAACACACACATGCACACACACACTACCTCTGTTCCACATCACTTGTAAGCTAAATAACTGTTTCCTTGTCTGGACTTTGAATTCATGGCACTGGAGAACGGAAACACATCCTTATACTAGAATTAAAGCCAATCTAATGCTCAAAAAAATGGACCGAGGGAAAGGATGTTAGTGAAAGTGAAGTAAAGTGAAGTCGCTCAGTCTTTGTGACCCCATGGACTGTGACCTGCCAGGCTCCTCTGTCCATGGGGTTTTCCAGGCAAGAATACTGGAGTGGGTTGCCATTTCCTTCTCCAGGGGATCTTCTGGACTCAGGGGTCAAATGTGAGTCTCCTGCACTGCAGGCAGACTCCACCATCTGCAAAAGCAAAACCAAAAAACAAAAGGATGTTAAGAGGGACAGTTTTAAGTGGTCAGGAGCAGCCTATGAAGTACAGGACTACTTCCGGCATGGCAGCCCAGTGAAGTCTCCAAGGCAGACTTGGTGAAAGCGCTTCTAATTACTGTGTCTATATGTCAGTGTCTTACTTGCCAGATACATAGCCCCAGTGTGAGGATGTACCCCAGTAATGCCCTAAGACAGGCTTACACTACAAGAAAGTAATTATCTATTTTGGTGGCTAAGGCCCACTGGGGGAAGCTGTGAACACTCTAGAAAAATGTGTAAGTGTATCTATCACATAGTTTCAAGGGGTTCACAGATTCCATAAAGCTCACACTGCAGTCCTCAAAGTGATTTAACATCAGATTTAAAACACTAGCTCTAGAGGTTAGTGAGGAACCAATTCACAGGGCTATACTTTAGGGCTGAAGAGTTTTCAGCTGGGGACATATAGGAATCAACACTTATGGCATTTTGAGTCTTTACATTATCCCTTCCTTTGATTCAAATTCCAAGAGCATAAACCAAGCACAGAAAAATATGTACTCGATTTTGGTTAACTTATCAACATTTTAAGACAAGGAAAAAAGAAAGTATTATTTATATCTAGAACTTAGAAAACACATGAAGGGTGCAGTTGCAGTCTGTCAGGAGAATGAGGCAAATTAATCTTTTGACTTTCTCTCTCTCTCACCTCTTTTAAAAGAGAAATTAAAAAGAACCTGAAGACTGAAGCAGTGCCAGTTAAGCTCTAGAAGAAGAAATAACCTGCATACTTCCATTTAAGACACGGTTCACTTGCTGGTTCTCTTGAGCAATCCCTAAAACAAGTGGAAGAACTAGTATCTGAGCCTTATTTTCCCCTACTTCTTCATCACCAATCAATTCTTTTGGAAAGTATTATATAAAAAATAACTCTTACATAAATAGGCTATTTGTAGAATAAAAAGTGATTAAAATAAAAAACAACTACACTCTTAATGCCAATGTATAAAGATGAAATGTCATTTTTGGATTAATGAAATCTATTATTTTATGTAAAGTGGCCATTTGACATAATTGTATCTTATCTATTGTCAACTTAATACAAAATTTCTTTTCTATTAGCATTTTTAAATGGCTATAGTCTAACCCCAAATTGCTCTAAGGGTATAAGGGAAGAGAGAGAGAGGGAGAGGGGCAGGGAGACACAGAGAGAGAGAGAGAGAGAGTCTTAAATACCATCTCTCTTCTAGGCAGCAATTTCCCCAGATGAAGAGGTCACCACTGTTTAACAGTGTGCTGCCATGTTAATTTAGTATGACAAGATAAAGCAGTAATCTCAGCTCGTGGAGGCTGTAAACCGCCTGCTATCCAGGGACATGCTCAAGTCGATTTGCACTGTATATCACTTTATACAATTGCCATGACAAAGCCCCCTGAGTTCTCACATGTAAATCTCTCTATCCTCCTCTTCCTGTAGCCCCCTCTTTTCTCTTTCAGTCCCTCCGAATTTTTTTCTCCCTGCTTCATGTCCAGGTAGACCACATCTACTCAGCACTAATCTCTGAAAACTTAATGCTCTGAACATGACAAGGGACACACAACACATACTCCTCTCACAACCACTCTGTCAAGTCCCCAGTTTAAGAGAAGATGTTCAGGGACTTAGATAATCCATTGATCCCACTTGCATCGGCTTTTATATTTCAATCTGTCGTGTTAAGTTGTCAAGGGGAGAGATTAAACTGATGTTTCATGATTTGAGATTTACTTTCCTAGGAATGATAGTTTTCAAAGCTTGTCTTACTAAGGTCTGCTTAAAGATTATCCCTAAGAAAGCTGATGTATCTTTACTGGTATAAATCTAGTAATAACACTATAAAGTGTTTTAGGTAAGGACAGTTTAGAGATATTCAAGGTTATGGAACATAAGAATGTAAAACTGAGTTAAATATGGAGTTTTAAAAAATGTCATCTGTGTAGTTCTCTCTGTATGAAGTCAAAACACCATATGTAAAAAATGGGGGAAAACATGTTTTTATCTATGTAAAACAAAAATAATTATAGACTCAGTGAAGGGGACACAAGAGAAGAGGAAGAATTTATGTGATAGGAAATTTAAAGATCACATGAAACACACTGGAAAATGACAAGTCAGTTTTATCCAATAAAGAAAGGGCAGAAATATATGTTCAACTGACAAAATTAAGACCTGGAGAAACACATACTATGGCTAGGTGTGTTGGCTTTAGACGTGTTAAAAGCAAGACAACAGGCCCCAAATGGAGTCACTTATGCTAAGCCTCATGTCACCAAACTGAGTTAACTTCATTGCAGTTTGGGACCCTCCCAGAATAGAATCTTGAACCAGTCAATCAGGAATCACTGTGAGGTAATCTGCCTGTTAGGGCACTGTCATCTCCTAAAGTAAAGTGACCTTGTCACAACCAATCTGCTTTTTCACTAGTATCACTTTCTTGTCCCACTCCCTTGCTTTAAAATCTACTCAGTTGAATTTTGTTTTTTAACAGATGTCCAAATTCTGACAGGTTGAACTGTTACCTTCCATAATTCATTTGTATTGTGCCTCTTATCCATATCATACCCTTTTTATATCATCTCAAGCTACTCTTATAGACAAACAGAAATGAGAGAAGAAAGGACTAAATGATCAATAAATATAATACTAATAAAAATCTAAATCCCCCAGGGATTTTAGTGCCTCTAAAATCCCTGAGATCAAATAGAAATTTTTAAATGTCCTGAAACTTTAAAAATCGAAAGTGAACATAATAATAAAGCTATAGTAATAAATTTCATTAACTGTGTCCTAAAAGAAAATCATCATGTAGTATGTCCATACAAGAAAACTGAAGCAACTTTTAAAATAGAGAGGTGTATTATTATATGAAGCTACACAGAAGAAATGCTTTGACTTCTATCACTCTTTGGAGAGTAAATGGGCTGAAAGAATTAGAAGGGGGTTAAAAAGGGAGCTCACATTAACTGAATATTCATGATGAACACTGTGCCAGGTAATTATTTCATTTAATCATTACATCAACTCTCACTAAGTATTGCTATTTCAACATGTAGATAAGGAAAGTTGCACAGAGAACGTCTTCTCTGAACAAAGATTTTGGAGACATTCATTCATTTATGTAACTATTTTGAGATACTTGCTGTGGGTCAGCCACTGTGTGACTCTAGGGTATATAGAACTGAATAAGATAGACCTTTTACCCATGAGAACCATTTCTCCTTTAAATAAGAGTTTTCACACCCATGGCAGATTCATGTCAATGTATGCCAAAACCATACATTGAGTATAGAGTACTGTAAAGTAAAATAAAAGAGTACTGTAAAGTAAAATAAAAAAAAAAAGTTTTCATCTCATTTTCAAGATAAATTACATCCAAAGATACTGACAGAGCTAAGTGGTAAGACTACCGAATCACTTAAATGGGAAGGGGAATGTTGGTAATATTCCCTTAGGTTACTAAAAGGAAAGCATGATTATTGGGAGACTAAAAGAAGACAATGTTTTGTTCTGGTAATTAACAGTAATTGGTCAATAGCATGAAAACTATTCAATAAATAGAGCATCTATTAAGTTCTTCCTAAGCGACAGGCATAGTTCAAGGCCAGTTATGAGAATTCTGCTATTTAATTCCTGTTTTAGTCACTCAGTCATGTCCGATTCCTTGTGACCCCATGGACTTCAGCCCGCCCAGCTCCTCTGTCCATGGAATTCTCTAGGCAAGAATACTGGAGTAGCTTGCCATTCCCTTCTCCTGGGGATCTTCCTCATCCAGGGATCAAACCTGTGCCTCTTGCACTGCAGGCAGATCTTTACCAACTGAGCCACCAGGAAGCCCTATTTAATCCTTACACCCTTCTATATATTAGAAGGTTCTATTATCATCCCCAGCTTTAGATGAGAAAACAAAGATACATGAGATGCCACCAAATGAAGACAAGGTCACACGCATCACAAAATACGGGATTATGATTCGAACCCGCACTGTTTAAGGGAGAGTGTAGGCGCTTTACCACCTCATTCTTTATGTCATCATCATATCAAAACAGTTCTGACTTGGCTTATGTAGCTTTCTATTGCAGTGGTGGTTGCAGTTGATGAATAGCCTTAAATAACATTAAACAAAAATGTAAACTGCCAATGAACAATATCTGTGACAACTGAAATCTGTTGAAAGTATTTGACTGAGGGACAGGATCTCAGATTGAATGAATGGTCTCCTTTACAAATTACAAAATAAATAAGTAAAAGAAACTTTTTAATCACAAGAACTTGAGATTTCTATTGGATTTCTCATTTCTAAAGTAGTTTTCCTTAACTTAGGGTTTTCTTGTAAGTTTCTTAAATTTACAGGAACTTAAAGCAATGGACATTTAATACAATGTGCCATTTTATTCTGAGATCAAAGAACTTAAACATTCCTTAGTCACTTTAGCTAATAACTAAGATTTACTAAGCTCCTGCTACATTCCAAGTACCAGAGTGCTTTATGTGAATTGACTTCTTTAAATATTACCAACATCCCCAAAATAAGATGCTATTGTAATCATTCCCATTTTACAGATGATATAACAAGGTCCAGAGAATTTTGATAATTTGCCAAATGCCATACAGAGGTCAACCAGCAGAACTTGGCACTTACTTGGTAATTTTATCACTAGAGGCCTTGTCGAAACAATTATGCTATGCCAACAGCCTTATAGCCAGAGCACAAATTAATAGTAATCTTTATATGAAAGGTTTAGCAAATAATCATCTGAAGTTTCACATACTGCCCAATAGCCAATGTAGAACTTCAAATTCACATTCTGAAATAGTTAAACCTGTTGGTCTATTTAAATCCAGCTTTAAAAAAACTTGAAAATGAAGTTATCTCTGAGTTAAGATATAATAATCAAGCAACAGCTGTTTCACTTGCATTTCCTACAAGTATTTCTAAAAGCTTCTAAAATTATATATTCTGATAAACTATGAAAAAATATTTTAATGTTTGTATGAATGGAAAAGCAGTGAGCACAGATACTAAGTTCTGATGTCACAAATCCAAATTGTACCCTTTATATATATTTGGCAAATCCCTTTCTCTAAGACAGCTATCTGCCTGTACAATGGGGGGGGGAAAAATCACAGTTGCTGAACTCACTGGTTTGACAAAATTGACTCAGATAATAAACACAGGGTGGCTAGTACAAAGAGAACAGTGAAACACTATACATTCCTATTATTATTAATTATTGAATGCCATATTCTAAAGAGAGCCGACTGTTTGAAATCTTCCATACCTGGGTTGCAAAGATCAGACTAAAGATAGGCTGTAAAATATATTCACACAAGACTTTCACAGTTGCTTCTTATATTCCACTGATAACCCTAGGGAAATCAGAATCTCCGATACACAAGAAGTGTATCTCCCTGAGTCCGAGTCCTGCGTCCCAAGTGTGCAAAGCGTGCCAGTCGCCGCCACAAAGCCTGATGATGGATCCTTGTAACAGCACAGCTAGCTCCTATTTCCAAGGCGTACACTTACATAGAGGGAATAGTCTAGAAGTGGCAAGAGAGCTGGTTACAGAGCTTAGTACTTTATTAGGTGGAACACTGTTATTGTAACTTGTTTTCTGTTGGCTTTTTACATGGTACATATTTTATATTTGTACACGATACATATTCTGTGTTTGTACATACTTTGTACAAAGCTACTTATGGTAGCTTTCCGATTATATTCCTTTTTCATATCTTACCTCCATTTTAAAAAGTTTTATTAACCCTTAGAATGTTATTTTCTTGCTTAGGGACATGCACCAAAAGATTAACTGTTTTATCTGGAGTCAGGCTAGATTTTTAAGAGCTAAGAAGAGACGCTGAAGTAAACACTGCTTCTCTATATAATGATAACATTGTTTGCTCTGCTGCCACAGACTCAGCCTTGACTAAATAAGACACAAAATCCAGTCACTTGTGTTCATTTACTTTATCATGTGATGTCAGTGTCACAGAGCCGGCCAAGGCTGCTCTACTTACATTCACACCTCATCTTACTCACATGGATCATTTCTAAAAACGGTGTATGGGAGAAACTTTGAAACCATTTTGCCTTTGTACAAAGAATATATATAACCAAAGAGACTGATTACAATTGTCAACCCAAGTTAGCTTTACATTTATTTCTCACTTCAAATAAGAAAGTTCTCCCCTTATCTAGCAGAATAGAGAAAAACATAAAATTTACTTTCTAGAACAAGAAATGGGGGGAGGGAATGGCACACAGTGGTCAAAAACGGTAGCAAACTGAACTGCTACCATGAATTCAGTTTTAATGCTAGTATAAATTATGGCATCTCAGAATTTACAGGAGAAATAGAGAATTTAAATACATTTAATGCTTTTAAATTTAATGCAGCATTAGTGTTCTAAGCATTTTGAATTCTGATTGTCATTTCTCAAAGAATCATTTCTCTTGTAACTGTCCCAGGTCTTCTCATTAGATTTTCTGTACTATACGATTTCTTTGTATTTTTAANTTACTGCTTTTAAATTTAATGCAGCATTAGTGTTCTAAGCATTTTGAATTCTGATTGTCATTTCTCAAAGAATCATTTCTCTTGTAACTGTCCCAGGTCTTCTCATTAGATTTTCTGTACTATACGATTTCTTTGTATTTTTAAGTTGCTGCTGCTGCTAAGTCGCTTCAGTCGTATCCTACTCTGTGCGACCCCATAGACGGCAGCCCACCAGGCTCCCCCGTCCCTGGGATTCTCCAGGCAAGAACACTGGAGTGGGTTGCCATTTCCTTCTCCAATGCATGAAAGTGAAAAGTGAAAGTGAAGTCCGACTCTTAATGACCCCGTGGACTGCAGCCCACCAGGCTCCTCCATCCATGGGATTTTCCAGGCAAGAGTACTGGAGTGGGGTGCCATTACCTTCACCCCCAAATCAAGGTATTTGTTGAAACTTTTAAAAGAGAAGCTATGTGAGCCTAATTGTCAAACTATGTGAGAAAAAGGAATTGCCATGAAAGTTCAATACTACCTTATATTATTTTTATGACTTTACTTTCTTAAGATCCAAATTAAGTGCTAATGGTTGTGCTTTTTAAAGAGACTACTATACAAAGATTACTTTACCTTCTTAGGTACAATAGATCATTGTACTTAACTAACATAGCCAAGAGGAAGCATAGTTTAAGTATTATCTGAAATATTTTGAGGTCTCGTTAGCAAGTTAGTTATTGAGTCTTGTAGATTTCATTCTAATTCTTAAAAATTCAGGCACCAGCACTGCAGAATTCTAGTTTATTTTGGATTATCTTAAATAACTGTCCTTTGCAAGTATTAATATAAAGTAAGAAATAATGACAAACTCATCACTATTATGACTTACATTAAGTTAATATAGTGATGCAAACATCAAAATTGCTTTCTAATTATGTAAAATGGTCTCCATTCCTATTTCTCATTTTTAGCAGTCTCTATAAAAATATCAAAATTTGGAAATAAATATGAAGACAAAGACAATTAATTGATTTAAAGCAATAGTAAAGAACTGAATGAAAATAGTATCAGTTGTCAAATAGTTTAAAATGAAACTTTGTCATAGGCACGCAAAGCGCTTAGACCTCCACTAAAGCACTATGTCACAGACACTTGGAATCATTGATAAATACAATTTCAAAAACTAATTTGCAAATCAATATAAGGCTCTTTTGTTTGCCATGTTAGGATATTAAAAATGAAATGATCACTACTATCAACAGTGCATCATGAAAAGTTAGAAGGACATAATCCCTGAATAAACTGAAGAAATATATAGTTTTGTTAAAATATAACTACAGTCTTTGTTAAAAAAAAAAAAATTCAGTGAAAACTTTATCATAGAACCAGTTGATCTCTATACAGTGACTAGCCTAACTGCGGGAAGGTTTGGCAATCCCCCAAGAGGCAGTATATGTAACTAAGAAGGAAGTACGTATCAGAGCACAATGGTGCTGATTCTCCCTTCCTGATAATGGCTCCTTTGAGATCCACAAGTAGATCCATTACGAATGCTTTCTGACAGAAGTAAATTGAAAGAGAGAGGAAGAAGAGGAGCAAATGAAAAGGATCAAAGGAAGAAAAATGAGATAAAATTTATAACAAACATCTGAGAAAAAGAATAAAGGTTGGTTCCTAAACTTTTAACTTCCAAATACAAATCGTCCCACCATGCAGGTATGAGGATGAGAAATGGAGTATTTCCTGCCATATGAATAAACAAGGATGCCACAGCCACTAGTGATTCTTGCCTTCTGAACATGAATTTCTGAGCCTAGAGCGCACCCAGGAAGGAGAACAATACCTGCAATCTGGCAGCCATTAAGCTGCAGCCGCTCCCTATGATGAACACTAAAGAGCAAGGGTGGGGTAGGGGGATTAAAAACACAGGACATCGGCCCCAGAGAGCCGAGATGTATATGAAAGGAATGATTTCAGTGGGCCCAGACTCTTAACATCTAACCATATGTAGAAAAGTGCTAAATTCCTTAACTTGAGATATCTGCTCTTCTTTAATTAACAGTAATCTTCTGATGTTCAGACTACTTTCCCCTTGCTGCAAAACTTCTATAAATCTGACTCTTCCCCCTGTGTCTCATTGGAGCAGTTCTCTCAGGGTTACTTGAGATGCTGTCTCTCAGGCTTGAAGTCCTAAAAATTTCTACCAAATAACTCTCAATGTTTAGATTGTGACTATTTTTTCAAATAGACAAGAATAATGAATGGGATAAAGATGAACACCTATCCCTTCCACGAAAATCAGGGGCACCATTCACGTTTGTCTCCAGCACTGCTTCCTAGTATCCACGCTGTTTCTAGTATCCTAGTCAAATATTCCACCATTCTTTCCACTTCATTTCCATTTTCATTCAAGGTGGTTATCCAGATTAAAGAAAGGAAATATTCAGAACACTAATAACTAGTTGTTTTTATTCCTATTTAAATGAGGCATATATTTTACTAACGTTATATTTTATATAAGACCTTTTACAGAGCACTTTGTCTTTCGTATGTTTTCTTAATTTCCTCTTTTTTTCTTAGTTATCTCTTCTGGGAATAAGATATTTAAGCAAAAACAAAACAATGGAAAATTATAAAATAAAGACTTTGCATTAATAGTAATGATCCAATGTGCATATATTTTTAATATCCTGGTATCTAGTAATTTTCTCATGGGACAATTTCATATTAATACACTTCTGATCCCCATAGATGAGTTATACTTCAGCTGTGAATCTGCTTAGCACCTTTTAGCCTGTATCAGGGTTCTAATATTTTATATTACAATCTGGTGACTTTTGTGCTCATCTTACCCCCATACTACACAAAAAGCTACATGAGGAAAAAGACTAATTCTTATTCATTTCTGCATCTCTGCTGATAGGTATCCATTGTATATCTCTGAGTTGAATCTTTTCACAACACCCCTATTGAATGAGAGCAATTAAATTCCACTAGACCAAATCTTCTTAAGCAAATACAGTTTGCCCCATTATCACAGCATTAGAAGTTCTTACTTACTCCCCTGTCACTGCATAGCACTCTGTGAAGAAGGTCACCGTGGATTCTCCTTAAGAGTCCTGAACTCCTGTGGCTGATTCATGTTGATGTATGGCAAAAAAACACTACGATATTGTAAAGTAATTAGCCTCCAGTTAAAATAAATAAATTAATTTTTAAAAAAAAGAGTCCTGAACTATCTGGCAATACACATAGTGCTTTTGGTATGTGAGAATACATCTATTTCTCAAAGCCTGGTGAACTTTAAATTCAACAGTAGTACTTCAAATACTGTGGACATCACGTGAATCAAGGTTTTCTCTATCTCATATTAGATGCTCTCACACCTGGATGGAAAGGAGTTGTGTGGTAACAGGACACAACCAGATCTATTGCCCAACTTAAGAGATGAGTTTGACAGATCCCAGTTAATTGGTTTCCATATGTCCTCATTCCTTCTAGGAAAGGGCCTCTCAGGTGGCACTACTGGTAAAAAAAAGAAAAAAAGAAAAAAGAAAAAGATCACCTCCCAACACAGGAGATGCAAGAGACACAGGATTGATCCCTGTGTTGGAAAGATCCTCTGGTGATGGAAATGGCAACCCACTTCAGTATTCTTGCTTGGAAAATCCCATGGACAGTGGAGCCTGGCAGGCTAAGTCCATGGGATTGCAGAGTCAGACACAACTGAGCGCGCGGGTGCACACACACAAACACACACACACACACACACACACATTCCTTCTAGCCTGAGGGTAATTTTCAGAAACAGTGGAAATATAAAGATTGAACCACTTACATTCAAATACAAGCCTAGCATTTTATCTAAATAAATTCCTTTGTGTGGTATTTTCTGACAACATTTACAGAATAATGTTCAAAACAATGCAATTTCATTGTCTGATAAACATCAATTTAGCATAAAAAACAAATACAAACTTGTCATCATTTTCACCTTGTTTCAATTGAATTGGCCTTGTTTAGATAAGCAAGCCTATCTCTTACAGAAGCAACAGTTATAGATAAAAGTGTGTGAAATCAGGTGTGTGTGTGTGTAGATTTATACTGCCTACTCTCATAATTTTTTACTGCTACATTGCACATATGGCTTCCAAGCTTACTTTATCTGAATCTTTCCGAATCTATTCTCCATGCTATTAAACTAAGTACATTCCACATCATTCAAAAGTAATTACACTTTTGTTTAGAATGTAGAAGAATGCTCTTTCTAAACAATGAAATTCTCATTATTAGAACTGGCAAAATAATTGTACTAGTGTTAACAACAGTATGCATTATACCATCACAATAACTTATGCTAGTTTGATGCACAAAGGTAACCAGAAATTTAAAAGCTTATAAAAACCACCATATAAAAATAGGAATCTTTACCATACCATAATTAAGGTCCTATTCTGTGACTTATTTTTAAATAACACATGTAGTTTTCTCTTTTCCTTCTCAAGTTTTCTGAACAGTACTTCACACTTAAAATTATCCTAGTCAAACATCGAAAATGCATTACTAACAACTGTCAGATTGTAAGCAAAATTTATACAAAGAGTATTTCAAGACATAGCTATCATATAGCAATTAAAATTATATTGGGTAAATAAAAGATCCCAGGAGTTGACAGTGAGCCTGAGCAAGTAAAAGTCTCTCTGTCATGGGCACTAAATGAATCCTTTCAGTGTATAAGTGTTAAAGGTTGAATTTCATACACTGGAGCTTTGCTATAATTTCATGCTTGGTTCTCAGTTATATGTCCTACTTCTATAGAAGATCGGCCTAAAAAAAACACCTTTTTATTCTGCTGCTGGACTTCAGGAAGAAACTGATGCACACTGAATGTTCCTTTATGATAACTAGTGTCTCTGCATGCTTAAATATATTAAGATACATCCAATTACTAAACCTCATCAACACATCATATACTCAAAGTTCTTTAACAATTTCAGGAAAATCTTATTAATACAAGCAATTCATGAGATAAGAGAGTATATTATAGCATCACGCTTACAAATCCACTGGGTCTTTATATGTTCAAACAATTATATGCAAATATAGTATACACTTCATATGAAATTCAGTTATTTATTGAAAGAACAATTCAAATTAGTTTTTTAAAAACTGTATTCTTAAGTAACTGTATACTTTAAAAATCAATCTTGGGAAGGAAGCAGCAGTGTATCCCCACTCTGCGGTCATACAAACTGTTCACTCAACTCAAGAGGAACTTAAGTCAAAAGAGAGTTTGTCTGAGGTAAGAGAAAATATTTTATAGGGGAAAAAAAGACAATTGATTATTCAGTAAGCACAGGTGGTCAAGACTTCCATTTCACATCCCTTTTGACACCAGAACAACCATCTAAGCAGCAGAAGTAGCATGTAGCCAGATAAAATGAATGCCAGCACGGCCACCACCAAGTACCCTGGCTGCCTCTCATGCGGCTACTTGATTTCCCTTCAGACTTATTCTGTTTCCCTCTTGTGCTCATAAATAATCATGTTGACTGACATAAGGACACGTTCTGGATAGTCCTTTGCATTATGAAATAGCTCTATCTATGTCAGAACTATCATTAAAAAGGAGCCAGAAATTATAGTGTCTCTTGCTTGTTTCTGAAAATCTGAAGCCACAGCCTCCAAACTCATGTCAAAAAAAAAAACAAAACAGGCAGAGGCGACAAGAAAGTTCGTCCTTCATAAACATAAAGCCCAGGACTGCCTTTCCACTCATGTCATAAACAGACTTGCCAACTTGTGTTTTACCTTTTTGAAGAGTATATGGGGACTACTGACAAGATTATGAGAGCCTCAGAGAAGGACCAACAGAATCAGTCTTTTTTATAATTACGTATCTCAATCTTATATTGAGTAGAAATCTGACAGTATTTTATACCTATGTGATATTATTATAATTATATATAATATTACTATAGCATAATATTATTCTGAACAGTAAGTAAAACTTTCCAAGAACAGGACTTGTAGTATTTATACCAATTATAAATGTTTGGGGAGTTAGTCTTAGTTAGCCATTTAGCTTATTTCTCCAAAATATCAAGGCTAAAAAAACCACAACTTCAGAAAGGAAGAATTCCATCTTTATCTGACCCATTTCAAACCTTAACACTTGCATACCTGGAATATGAACATAGGACCCTAGTTCCCCAAATTCAATATGTGGCAGCAGTCATGAGGTGTACAGAACTTCTATCTCAGGAAATATTTTCCAACCTACATTTTATACTGAAAGCATTTCTCTATAATTTCAAAGTGGCATTAAAGGGATTACTCAGAAGTTTTACTTTGTCTCTAAACTATGTAGGCAATACAAAATGTAGAACTCTCAACATCTCTCTTTTTTATTAAAGACTGGGGTATAAATGTCACATATAAACCAGCAATGAAATCTCGTAACCTGTTTTTTTGGTTTCCTTAAATTCAACTCTATGATACAAAGATGATGAAACATTCCCTCTGTTTTCAAAGATACTGAATAGGAAAAAAATAATGTATGTTACTATTGAAATAAAAGGACTTACATGAATATGACAGTGGCCTAGTATTCAGAAAAAAGTAAAGAATTTTGTGTTGAATAACAATTCTATGAATGTATTTAATTATTTTGATAACCGGGTAAAATTATATCTTAATCAGCTTAACAGCTGAATATATCATGGCTATTATAGCATACTTTCTGTACTACATTAGTATATTTTACTTTAGCTCTAAAATTTTTAGAAAATCAGCATATTCACCATGAAAATGGCTTAACATCTTTGCTCAAAACATATTTCCTATTTAATCATCCATATAAAATTTGCTGTTTAATCAGTAGTCATAAATTGAGTATCTATTATATACTGGGTATCAGAAATACAACTACATATAACATGTGTGTATATATGTATAACTGTGCCTTCAAGGAGAAGGACAGTGCATAGAAAGGCAGACATGTAGATACATAAATTATAACACGGACCATGAGAAAAGATATAAACATGTACCGTGGATAAAGAACAGCAACCATTCTGCCTTGGGAAGTCAGGGAAAGCATCTAAAAAGAAGCAATTTTGAATTCAGTCTTGTGGGAGAAACACAATGTACGAGGAGAGTAAAATAAGAAGAGTTTTCTGTAGAAAGAATAAGTCTGTGTCATTAGAGGTCACCTGGTATGTTTATGAACATTCACGAAAACCTTCACAAGACTGAAGCACTGGGTCTTCGGCAGGATGTGGCCAAAGAGGAGACAAAAGGCATATTTTGGTGCCAGTCTATATAGAGCCTTTATGCAAAGAGAGTTGTAGACTAAATCTTGTAGGCAACAAGGACATACATTAGTTTCCAAAGTGGGATAAATAATCTAACTCTTTTCTCAGGGAAACAAGTCTAGTGGAAGTTGAAAGGAAGACGGGAAAGAGGAGAGGCTGGACATCTGAGATCATGTAAAAGAAATCAAGAAATTTTTGAGGCAGGAACAAATTTAGAAACCAAGTAGATATATACAGTAAAAGACAATATCAGTGTTGATGTTACTAAAACTAAGTTAAATTATTTGAATGCACATGGTATTAACATCAAGTACAGCAGATCTTAAACTTTGGGGTCTTCAGATCTACTTGAGAATTTGATAAAAACCATAACCCTACTCACATGTGTGCACACAGAGAATTCTCCATTTATCTTCAGGAAAGCCACAGACCCAAGTTAAGAATTTCTCTCCTGGGTAAAGCTGCTTGAGGAAAGGAGTCATGCCTTATGAAAATTATTTCCATAGTGCACAACAAAAACTTGGTACAAAGAAGGTAGTTCATAGGTTTTACTTAGACTATATTCTCCATTACAAACTGGATTTCATTTTCATTAACATCTTGCACTGTAGCATCCACTTGTGCCAACTACAGTATGTATTAACAATTTAACATACTTTTTCTCATATCCATGTTTTCTCGTATCCATCCTTGAGTGTACTTAAGATAGTTTCCCCTTTCCTCTAGCAATAATTATTTATAGTCACTCCTTTAAATTTGTGTGTTTATGTTTACAGCAATATTATAGGAAAACCAAACCAAGAGGCCCTCCCCACATGAAATTCCCTGAAAGAAGGCAATGGTCAACATATTGAGAGGGAGAAACATGAGCAATGTCAAATGGGGAGTCTGACTTCTCTACTCTGTTGAGCTGCTTACTATCATTTTAACCTCTTTCTTTTTCTAGTTTTAACCTTTGTGAAGGAGGCCAAGAAGTTATATCATTGCACATTACTAACATGACCTCATAGTAGAGGGGAAAGAAGGAGGACTTCTGGATAGTATGATTCAAATTGACAAATAAGAGATAATCAGAATATTAAATGCATGTGCATAATTGTGAAGAGCTTATAAAATTTAAAAGCATGAAATCCAAAGCCAGACCATCTGGGTAAACTCTGGTTCTCCAACTTACTAGCTGTGATCTAGAGCAAACTATTTACTCACTGTGCCTCAGTTTCCCCCTCACCTGTAAAATGGGATTAATGGTAACACCTCATTGAATTATTGTGATGGTTAAATGACTTAATATATATCATGTGCTTGAAACAACACACCTGTAAGAGTACTATATAAGAGTTAGCTAAAGCATTCTTCTTGGTAAGAAAATTTTGGCACACAGTCAAAAATGCTCAGAAAAATTCTGCCTTGAGGCTTAAAATTTGAATGGAAGTATTTAAATCTAATGTGAATTACCAAAGGACAGTGTTTATTTCACAGATATTAGACGATAATCTGATTCTTCTTGTTGGTTTAATTCTATATCCAGGAATTCAATGACATAAACAAGTGGGTGTATTTCGGTACCAAACACATTTATGTGTAATGGTATGATGTGTAATGGAAATGATGTGTAATCATTGCTGAGAGAAGTCCCACCATCCCGCAATAAATAAATAAATATTTAACAGAATCAGAGCTTTTTTTTTTAAAGATATGAGAATGTATGAAGAAATATTTTTGTTGGTGTGACCTGGTTCAAACTAACAGCACTGGCATCCTTGAAGGAGAAGAAAAGGCGCGACAAAAAATGTGATACCCACCCAAGAAGTCATGTTGAAAAGGCAAGGGTGGCTTGACTGGCAGCTAAGTGCTAGGCTACCTTGCCAGCATGCTGTTTCTGTGCATTTAAGTTCCTAAGAAGAACCTAAAGGCCTTATTTATTTGTGTGTGGGTCTTCTGTTTAAGCTTCAGCCAAAGATACTATGCTGTCTTCTCCCTCTCATTTGTGAAATCACGGCTTCCTAATCTTCTGTGGTGATCCAGCTCCCAGGAGCAGGGGCCAGATAAATTATCCAGAGCTTCAAATTCTAGAATAGGATGTACAAGGAAATTAGTGAATTATCAAAGCAACAGAGTGAATGGAACTGAGTTAGGAATTAGTGCAGTTACATCAGAAATGTATTGTCTCTGTGAAACATGCACTTAATATTCCCAATACTGTAAGAAATATTGGAACCCAATCTGAGGGAAGCAAAAGTTGAAAAAAAAAAAAAAAACCAAAACCACCCTGATCTATCATGGTGGAAATGCTTAAACAATGCTATAGCTCTATCTGGAAAAATTATTAGAGTTTTATTACTCTTTATTAGAAATAGAAAGATATCTAACTTTCTTGAGGACTAATTTTAAATGTGTTCATATTATTCTTAGATTATGTTTTTCCACTAATTAAGTTGGGAGTGTCTCAAAAGCAGAATTCTTGGAAAGCAAAAACAAAACAAAACAAAAACAGTTTAAGTATACTCCCTGCTGGAATCAGTGTACTTATAAAGAATTCTAAGATGTTAGGAGTGAATCTTGTGTGTGACTATTAAGTAGATGATAATTACAAAGCATAGGACTGAAGCCAAACTACTAGAGGAGCAGATTGGTCACAAAGTGAGTGTAGGCACAATAGACCATGAGAAACCTACCATTGTATTGTGCTGAGAAGTGGGAGTCCTATGGCCACAAGTCTCTTGCGTCAGCAGAGAAACTGGCTGCAATTCCTCAGAGTGAGGCTTGTTGGGAAAACTCACGTGCAAGGGAAGGTGAAAGGCTGGGAGCCCGTCACTCTCCTCTTCTTCCCCTTTCTGCCTGCTTGTCACCATGGCTACCTCCCCATCTGCTTCCCCATACGGAGAGGCTGGTCGCTTGGAAGACATCCTGGAAGGAACAAAAGAGGAGAAAATAATGAAACCTCCACATAAATCCTTAATGCCGTCATTGTGTGGTTAGGGGCCATTGTAACAGAAATGCCTTTTTGTGCTGGCAGAGAGCAGGAAACCATCCAAATACCACTGCAAAGCACACACAATCAGAAACAATGGCCAAGCAGGTAGCAACAGAACAGTGCTTGTTTGTTGTGAGAATAATACACTAATATAGCACTCTCTTGTATTCTGGCTTCTTAAACAAGAGAATTCACCTAAGAACACTGCATAATGAAAGACCATTCCATTTTAAAGGAAAGAAAAATACCCATCTCATTTTACACGTTGATAGACCTTATTGAAGACAGAACATCCATGAATAGCAAATCCTGTTGGCAGTTAAAAGAAGGGAAATAACTAAAAATTTTTTCACCAAAAAATAAACAAAGTAAATGGATGACTGTCATAAAAAAAACCTGCATTAAAAGATTATTGTAAAATGTAGGAATATTGGTTATTGGCAAACCTCAGGTCACAGAACAAAAAGTTTGATATTTGTTTAAAGCTTATCAAGAATTGAAGAAATTTTACAATCACTGTTAATCCTCAAATATTTAAGGACTTTTCTCTCTCATATCCCCAAATCACCCAATTCTGGCTTTTAGTTCTAATATAAAATTTGTAGGTAGTTAAAAAAAATGATAAGAATATAAAAATATTTCAATTTTATTTCCACAGTTTCATGAAATATTTACTGTGGATTCTCAGACTTATTTCTTCCTTAGAATACCTAAGCAAAGAAAAAATAAATTAAATAAGCATGTTTTGTTTTGACAAGCTAATGCCTATATGACAATACACTTAGATTTTTTTGTGTGTACTTGAGTCTGATTGAGAATGTTATCAGAGGTTAAAAATAAATGGCAAATATGTTTAGTGAAACATAAGACATATTTTCTTTTCATTAAATTTTTCATGGAAGCAGAATAAATTTTTTAATTAAAAAAATGTCTGGTATTTACAACTTGATTTGACCTTGAAAAACACTCTAATTTTTGTTCAACAAAGAGTGTTTACAAAATCATCCGTTCTTATTCTATACCACTGATACAGGAGACAAGAAAGTATGAACTAACTACCACATCACTTCATTCATATATATCACTGATTTTTAAATTTAAAATGTACTACCAAATGAGAGGGCTCTAATCTCTGTTGAGTGATGCTATTCTTAGCGTTAGAAGTTTTGAAAGACAAATGTATTTAAATGCTGGATATCTTCTATGAAGATATAATAGCAGAGTAGAAAAAAAATAAAGGCTGTGGATTCAGACAAACACAAAATAAAACACTGATTCTGCTACTTACTAGCTGTGAGACTTACTTTAATCTCTATTTCAGTTTACTCATCTTTAAAGTGAGATGTAATATCCACCTGTAATACTTTGAGAATAAACTATGTTCCACATGAAAAATGACTTACAGGGCATTTTGCTCAGAGTAGACACTCAATAAAAAAAATACTGCTGTTTATTTCACTACCTTTAAAACTATAGTGTGACCCACCACCCTCAAAAACACAAAAACAACAGCAACAACAACAACAACTCAAAAATGACAATGCAAATTGCACTCTAAGAGTTAAACTGTAAAATCAACATTGGATACACAGTCTCCAATAGACAAATGTTCCCTTGTTAGTCATACTTGACACTAAACTGATCAAATGTGTTATCAAGTGTTAAAGAAAAAATGTTATTAGCAGAAGTCTTGATCAGCAGAAGAACACAGAAAAGAAAGGAAATAGTAGTGGCTACCAAGCATTGTTTAAAGGAGAAACAGACTGGGCCAGCACATTTCAGGTACCTTTAACTATTTCTGATCTCATTACTAAGGTTTACCCCAAGTATACTCTAAGTATGGAGAAAGAGCAAGGGCCTGGGATTAACAGAAAAGACTGAGTCTCATTAGAAGTGGTGAAGTGAAAGTCATTCAGTCGTGTCTGACTCTGTGACCCCATGGACTATACAATCCACAGAATTCTCCAGGCCAGAATACTGGAGTTGGTAGCCTTTCCCTTCTCCAGGGGTCTTCCCAACCCAGGGATCGAACCCAGGTGTCCCGCATTGCAGGCAGATTCTTTACCAGCTAAGCCACAAGGGAAGCACAAGAATACCTGAGTGGATAGTCTATCCCTTCTCCAGAGGACCTTCCGGATCTAGGAATCAAACCCATTTTTCCTGCATTGCAGGTGGATTCTTTATTTATTTATTTATTTATATATATTTTTATTTTACTTTACAATACTGTATTGGTTTTGCCACACATTGACATGAGCTCCCAATCCTAAACCCGCCTCCCACCTCCCACCCCATATCATCTCTCTGGATCATCCCCGTGCACCAGCCCCAAGCATCCTGTATCCTGTATCGAACACAGACTGGCGCTTCATTTATTACATGATAGTATACATGTTTCAATGCCATTCTCCCAAATCATCCCACCCTCTCCCTCTCCCACAGAGTCCAAAAGTCCGTTCTATACATCTGTGTCTCTTTTGCTGTCTCGCATACAGGGTCATCATTACCATCTTTCTAAATTCCATATATATGTGTCAGTATACTGTATTGGTGTTTTTCTTTCTGGCTTACTTCACTCTGTATAAACGGCTCCAGTTTCATCCATCTCATTAGAACTGATTCAAATGTATTCTTTTTAATGGCTGAGTAATACTCCATTGTGTATATGTACCACAACCTTCTTATCCATTCATCTGCTAATGGACATCTAGGTTGTTTCCATGTCCTGGCTATTACAAACAGTGCTGCAATGAACATTGGGGTACATGTGTCTCTTTCAATTCTGGTTTCCTCAGTGTGTATGCCCAGCAGTGGGATTGCTGGGTCACAAGGCAGTTCTAGTAGGTGGATTCTTTACCAACTGAGCTATCAGGGAAGCTCTTAGTCTCATTGGCATCGCTTTATCTATCCCTAAATTGACAGATTAAACTTTATATAACTCAACACTAGAGATATTGAACTCACACTGTTTTGTTTCCATGCTCTCCTAGTAAACTGCTTTTTTAAAAAAATTCATTTTTTAAATTGAAAGATAATTGCTTTATGATATTATACTGGTTTCTGCCATACATCAACATGAATCAGTCATAGGGATATGTAGCTCCTTCCCTCTCAAAACTCCCTCCCACCCCCCATCTCATCCCACCCTTCTAGGCTGTCACAAAGCATGGAATTTGAGCTCCCTGTGTCCAAGCAAACCTCTGATTCCCATAAAGAGAATGAGGTGACAGAACATACTTAAATACACAAAGTCTTTGAGAAGTGATTTATCCTATTAAATCAATAAAGAGACATTTAATTATTTCTTGGTTTCACATGAAACTTGACTACAATTTTATTCATTTATTACACAAACCATATTATTTATGGTCTGTATGGGATTACTATTCTTGCTGGAATCAACAAACTGGTATTTTGATGCCTACCCCAGTCTTAAAGTCTTAAAAACAGTCAGTCTCTTAACTGTCTGAAATTTTCAGGCTATTAGCAAGAGTCAGTTTCTGGGTTATCAAAAAGAAAACTATATCAGATGGCTTATTTAATAGCCAGCTGGCTAGTTAATGCAGTTCTATGACTTTCAGAAGGCATTACTTTTCTGCCGACTTCTACTTTATTAATATCATTATTAATAATGACTATGAAAATTAAAAGTCTTAAAGTAGATAAAAGGTATATAAGGTAGATAGTTAAAATACTGCTATTTGCAAAACTTCCAGTTCTTTCAATATCTAAACTATTTTTACACCTAATTGGATAAACAGTCTCTCCATATACATATCACGTTATGGAGAAAAAAATTATAAGGTCTAAAATACCAAGGAGTCATGGTGCTAAAAATCAACTGATTCTAAAATATTATATATTTTAGGTTTATTTCAATTCCATTTTAGAGACTTATAGAATGTTCTTAAATGTGTTGGATTTACAAAAGTATTGTTAGGTAGCTCAGGTAAAAGATTTCTTAAAGATGTTTTAAATTACTAGAATAATAATGACTATGGTTATAGTTGAGAATAGGCTAGAAAATGAGAAGCAAAACAAAATACATAAATTATGTTAAGAGCTAATAATCTATTGGTTGCATTATCTGTGTTTGACTTTTGTACTTCTAAAACTATTGATAACAAAATACCCAATACCATTAAATCCTTGAATTTTTTTTCATCTACCAAAGGGTTTTATTTTGGATCGATGAAAGTCTCAATTTTGAAAAAAAGCATTAAAGAGGCCTTGAAAATTTCCATGTATTGTCTATCTGGGAAATGTAGGGTTCCAATTCCGGCAGCTCACACTACACATCTATGTTACAGAGCAAGAACACCTTAGAACAACTTGAGGATCTAGGCTGGGGCATGCTCTACTAGATCCATTCAGAGATGCTTTTTGTCATTTCTGCGGTAAGTGTGAGATGGACAAGGAACAAAACCAAGATTTCAAAGAAAGTGACATGAGACTAACAATTACAATCTAGTGTAATATTAACTTCTGGAGTTAGTTTATAACTATACAGTTCATTTATAACTATAACAATGCCTATTATAGCTTATAAAGTAGTCTTTAACTCACTTTGTGCGTGGACAAGAAAATCTTCTTCAAAGAAGTGATGTCTAATTCCAGGACAGAAAGGAATCTTTATATCATCAACAACCCTTTAATCACTGCTTACTATGCATAAGACTCTTGTCTAATGGGAATTTAAAAATGCAATTCAGGTTTCTGCTTTTAAAAATTTATGAACTGTTTGTTGTTCAGTTGCCAAGATGTGTCCAATTTTTTGCGACCTCATGGACTGCAGCATGCCAGGCTTCCCTCTCCTTCACTATCTTCCAGAGTTTGCTCAAACTCACATTCTCAATTTTGAATACACATTGGAAGTACATCAGTTCAGTTCAGTTGCTCAGTCGTGTCCGACTATTTGTGACCCCATGAACGCCAGGCCTCCCTGTCCATCATCAGCTCCTTGAGTTTACCCAAACCCATGTCCATTGAGTCGGTGATGCCATCCAACCATCTCATCCCTTGTCATCCCCTTCTTCTCCTGCCCTCAATCTTTCCCAGCATCAGGGTTTTTCAAATAAGTCAGCTGTTCGCATCAGGTGGCGAAAGTACTGGAGTTTCAGCTTCAACATCAGTCCTTCCAATGAATATTCAGGACTGATTTCCTTCAGGATGGACTGGTTAGATCTTCTGGCAATCCATGGGACTCTCAAGCGTCTTCTCCAACACCACAGTTCAAAGGCATCAATTCTTCAGCCCTCAGCTTTCTTTATAGTCCAACTCTCACATCCATACATGACCACTGGAAAAACCATAGCCTTGACTAGAAGGGCCTTTGTTGACAAAGTAATGTCTCTGCTTTTTAATATGCTATCTAGGTTGGTCATAACTTTCCTTGCAAGGAGTGTCTTTTAATTTCATGGCTGTAATCACTGTCTGCAGTGATTTACATGGAGAGGTTTAAAAACTACTGCTGCCTGAGTCTCACTGCCAGATATTCTGATGTTATTGGTTTTGGAATGCACATAGCTTATCAGAAATTCATAAGACTTCCAGGTGATTCTAATGTGCAGTTAACAGGTGCTATTTGTTATTTGTGCAAGTCAGAATAATACCTCCCACCCAAGATGCCCAAACTCTAATCTCTGAAACCAGTGAATATGTTACCTTACAAGGCAAAAGGGACTTTGTAGATTAATTAAGGACTTGGGATAAGGAGATTATTCTGGATATTGTGAGTGTAACCAAAGTAATCATAAAGGTCCTTATAAGGGAGGGAGGCAGGAGCATCAGAGTCAGAGAGAGTGATAGGAAGATACTATGCAGGACTTTGAAAATGGACTATGCAATCACAAGCTGGAGAACATACTCTAAAAAGCTATAAAAGGCCATGAAACAGATTTGCCCCAGAACCTCTAGAAAGAATGGGCTTTGCCAACACCTTGACTATAAGAATTCTGACCTCTAGAAACGTTAAGTGAATACATTTGTAGAGTTTAAGTCACTAAACTTCTGAAAATTTGTTACAAAAGCCACAGAAAACTAATTCACCACTATTTGAAATATATTTTTTCACACTAGGGATTTTCTCAATCTGAAGTCCTCCTAACCCATTTACACACTCTCTTGTTCCTTCATCTCATTTAGTTTTCTGCTTCAACATCATTTCCAAGCATTTATCATCTGTGGTATTTTAATTATTTTCTTTGTTTATCTGTCTTCCCCACTGTAAGACTGAAGAAGGAAGACTTTAGTTTTGTCCACAGCTACTTTCCACAACTACTTACTCAGGACTTAAAATCCTTTCTGAATATAGTCATCTCTCAATCAATGTGTGTTTAATGAAATCTATTCTTGAAAACCAGAAACTATCTTACTATTCTCTAACTGTAGATGGTTGTAAGATTCAGTCTTACAGGACATGTAGGCTTAGAAAATGCTCTAATGTCAGAAAAAAAGAAATCCAGCTCAGTGATAACACTGAATTTCTTTTTAATAGTTCTATGTAGAGGAGTTGGTAAACCTTGTTTATTTAGGTTTTAAGTACTTGTGGAAAAAAAAAAAAACCCTATAGTTCTTTTTAAAATGCAATAAGTAAAATACTATAAAAGTGAAGTAACTTTATAAAAAATGCTACAGCATTAATTATTAATAGGTCTGTTACTGAAGAATCTCATCTACTTACTGCTTTAAAGTTAACTCGTCTGCTTAGCAAATGTTCTTTGCTGCAATTATTCTAGAAAACGATATGTACAAAGTCAAAGAAATTTGTATACAGACCAAGTACAAAATGGAAGACTCAGATTGGGAAGTGCTTTCTGTGTTTAATAGTTACCCTTAAGTTTCTGTTCTTCTCTAAACATTTTAACCTTTGACTAGTCAATTCAGAGATGAAGTCCTAGGAAGCAGTGCCTTCTACTGGTTATTCTTTTAGAATGATAATATTATTTCTTTTAAGGTTTGCAGTTATGTATAAAAATATTTTTACAAATCTAGAAAGAACAAATTAAAATCCCAGCTCTTATTAAAACCTGCCCCAACCACCATAGATTAAATGACTTTTCCTCACCTCAGACAGTGTCATCAACTCTTGTTAGTAGACCACTTTAAAAAACTGAACATCGGTATCACCTATGACATTGATTCAACAACTTAATTATTTTTATTTTTCTTATTAGTATCTATTACTGGAAAATAAGATTTTAGTAAACACAGGTCTACTGATGATCATTTCATGTGATTTTTCCAAGCTGAACAAAAATCTTTCCAAATTGTTCTGTACTTTTTCCCTAAATAATATAATCTGCTATATTAAATGAGTTACAATTAATTATATAACCACATAATTCCTAGCACACAGTTGTCACTCAATATATTTTTATATGTGTAAATGAATGGTCAGAGTGTCTATTTTGTGCTAGGCAAGTTACCTTTGTGTTACAGAGGAAACAGGTAACTTAAGATACAAAGATGCTTCTGGTTTACTTTTAAAGAAGTACAGTGTAGATGAAAATAGAAGACATATATTCAGAAATTCATTCATTCATTCACAGAAACACATTTATGGAAAGACTATCATGTGCCTACAGACAGCAACATCATTAAGAAATCAAGAAAGAATAATTTAAGGTAAATGATTTTTTATAAATATGAGTACTATGGAGGATCGGAGAAGGCAATGGCAACCCACTCCAGTACCTCTTGCCTGGAAAATCCTATGGATGGAGGAGCCTGGTAGGCTCCAGTCCATGGGGTCACAATAAGTCAGACATGACTGAGTGACTTCACTTTCAATTTTCACTTTCATGCACTGGAGAAGAAAATGGCAACCCACTCCAGTGTTCTTGCCTGGAGTCCCAGGGACGGCAGAGCCTGGTGGGTTGCCATCTATGGGGTTGCACAGAGTTGGACACAACTGAAGTGACTTAGCAGTATATGGACGATAGATAATAGAGAGATACTGTCCTGCTTAAGGGCTTCCTTGGTGGTTCAATGGTAAAGAATCTACCTGCAATGCAGCAGATGTTTGGGTCTGATCACTGGGTTGGGAAGATTCCTTGGAGGAGGGCATGACAACCCACTCTAGTATTCTTGCCTGGAGAACCCCATAGACAAGTTTGGTGGGCTACAGTCCATGGGGTCACAGAGTCAGAGACAACTGAAGCGACTTAGCAGGCATGCACACCCTGCTTAAAACAATCAGGGAATGCTTCCTACAAATCAGAGGAACTCAACAATGCAATCAAGGATAGATCGGGATAATTAGACACAGAGAAGAGGAGATTGTAGATAGGAGAAATGACATCAGCAGATTAAAGAAATATACAGAATGATACATGATAGTGAGTAGAACGGTTTGGTTCAAGTGGAAGATTCTACGAGGAGTAAAAGCAGATAAAGGTGAAAGGCAGGAACCAGATGACAATGATTCAGGTTAGATTCTAAAAAGTGTGAACGGCTGCACCAAATGTCAGATTGATACTAGAGGTAGAAGGAAACTGGAGATGACTGTTGAGCTACACAATAACAATCAAAATTACATTCTAGGAAGGAAGCCCTTCAGAAACCAGTAACTGATAGAAGGATGAGGGTGGAAACCAGAGAAGGGGAATGATGGGGGGAGATAACTCAAAGATAAACAGATTCCTTGAGGACGATTTACAGAATGATACTGCTAATAAGAAAAATACATATTTTAGAAAGAAGGCCAGCTTGGAGGAAAATATTAAATTCATTTTAGAAATAAATCTTTGTTGACTGGAGAATTTTAAAAAGAAATAGCAGATTATCAGAAAACGGAGGACTTCTGTGTAACTAAAGTTGCTTCTGTGGAAGTAACTAAGTCACTGTAATCTTTTAAATACAGGTAGAGCATTGACCAATACTTGTAATTATTTGTCATTGATTTCTTCCACAATGTTCTGATTCGGTATTCTTACGAGTCTTGGTCTATAAAAAATAAAACTGAGTCATAAAAATGGTTAATTATCTTTTGTTACACTACTCTGTCTTCACACTATAATAAACAGCAGTGCAAGAGCAAAGCTGTCTCTCCAAGAGAAAAACAGAAAATAGAGCAGTGGGAGGGGGAGAAAATCTAAATTTTGCACTCCGTCCAGCTTTGGGAGACCAGTGTATGAAAAGGATAGAGCACAGAAGACAAAGGAAGAGAAATCAAGTTATATGCAAAGAAATGTAATTATTCTCTAAACGAGTCTACAAAACTAAACATTCTGAGTATGAACTTTAAAAATTCTGGATCATGACATCTATGTAATTAAACTTTCATTGATTCGTCTCCTAAATACTCCCTTTTAATATCCATTTTCTCAAGTTAAATTTTACGTATGGCAGACAGAAAACATTTCAAAAACAACTGAAATATTTGAAAGGATGAATGCTCTTTTAAGGGAATAACAAACATGGAATATTACAAATACAATAAAAATTGGTAATCGTTCATATCCAAAGATTATATTAATACTGTTTTTCTAGAAGTTATGCCAAGTTTTTCTACTAATTAAACTACTTGTTCAGGATATTTACCTTTACTTGTCTGCTTGCTTTTATAACTAAGCTTGTTGTGAGAAGGTTATTCAAGATAAGGAATTAACCTCCATTGTTTTTCAAAGATTTTTTTTCTCAGTAGAATGGTTAACTATTTCACCTGGGGAATCAACATAGATGTTTAGTGTGAATGGACAGGTTTTGACTTCTGTCCACTTACCAATGAAAATACTAACACTCCTTATAAACACAGATTTTCACAAACTTAGTATGTCATTTCATTAAAGAAAAAGATCAGTTTCATACTTTCTACCTATAAATCTCAACTACTGTTCTTCATATCTTATGGTATACTCTTTTTTCCCCCTTCCATGTTTTGAACATCTTCGTTTTCCTATTAGGTTTAGAGTCAGCTTTGTGTATACTCTGTAAATTCTATATAAAGTTTGTAACCAAGTCTGTCATATATATTAATAATATTCAAAAGTCTTTTAGATAGAAAAGGTATTTGTGATAAATATGTAGTCTTTCAAATGTTTACATTTTTCTTTTCTATAATCCTCTTTGCCATCAGTTTCTCTTACAGAACAGGCCAATCTATGTTCTCTACCCATTGCTGCCCATGCACAAAGAACACATTTATTACATTGTTATTTAGAATCATGGACAAGTTCATCAGGCCCTAGCATACACTGTAAACAGAAGGAGATACACAGATTTCATAGAACTATAAAAACAGATGACACAGAGTAATAAAGAAGTCTAGATTCCCTTGTAATCTTTACTACACATGTCACCAGAAACTCATTTCTACCAGTATTTTCAAACAAAATTTATCACAACACTGAAATCTAAAATCAAAAGCAATTTTTGAGCTACTGCTGCTTAAGAATAAATTTATTCTGTTCTAAAATATAATTTGAATTTACAAAAAAATAAATGTTACAAAAGTTTAAACTGTATGTAAAACTGTGTTAATGAAAAATGTCATAGTCACAAAGAACTTTCCAAGTGACCGAAGTGGATTCCCACGTTTACCTTGTCACGTGTTTGGTCCTGAGATGCTCCCTGCATTGAGACAGAGAAGCTCCTTATGCTATCCCTTCTCGCTGATAAGAAGAGCACCACTCTGAACTGTTTTCCCACCTTTCTGCCTTCTCTTCACTAGCCTCTCTTACCGAATAACTTCCCCAGCCTGTCCAGTCAGAGAAAGAGGAAAGGATAAGAAGAGAAAAAAAATGAAGAGGTAGAGAGATCTCTGAGCGAAGTGTGGAAAAGAGAAAAATAGTATGCATCAGAAGTTAGAAAGAGAGAAGGACTCAGAAATAGAACTTAATTCTTGTCAGTATCTGAAATAAATGAGTTCCTCTTCACTACTTGGACAAGTATATTTCAGAATTGAATAAATGGACCTAAAGTTTGTAGCAAAATAAACTTTCAAATGTACATTTGTTTTTGTATTCTAAACAAGAGAGACAGATATCAAAGGTAAACACTTAATCACAGTTTATGACAGAAAAATCCCAGGCTATAATGATTCAGAACTCAAAGTCTGATTCCTTTCCTGCTTTCTTTTATGGCCTTACTAATTGTAATTACTAAAAACTGATTCCAAAGTTAGACCATACGTTATTAGATGAAGACCTCAAGAAAATTTTCTAAGCAGAAGACTGATTTATTATGAGTAATGTAATAGCTGGGCTCTGGGGCCAAAATACCATATTATGCTTTAATTGTACTATTTTAAAATTAAGTGCTTAAAACAAAAGTATTCTGATAAATAAAAAGATATAAAGAGCATTAAATTTAAACTCTTTTCTAATCATTCTATAATGTTCTAATACTTAGAAAAAATAGAGTTCAGTATAAGTCTGTTTAAGACTGAAAGAAATTGGTAAGGTGAACTTTTATGGATCTGAGGTACAGTTACTTTCATAAAGACAAGAGAAAGTAAATGCTCTTATAGAATTCTAGATTCTTTAAAAAATTATCAAAAAATTTGCCAATTATAGCATAAGAATATGGTAATAAGAATTCTGTACTTTAAAAAGCCCTAAGTTAGACTTATTCCATATTGCTAAAATTCCATTTCCTTATCTCAAAAATAGTAACACCTATATCTGAGCTATTAAACATTTGATCAGATTCTTTTTAATCATAAGATACACTAAATTTCAGCCAATCTGCTTAAAACAGGATAGAAAATGACTAAGACCTTTAAATGTTGAAGAGAAATTTCTTTTACATTGTAGGTAAAATGGCCAAATTAATGAGTATGAAAGAAAAGTACTAATTTGTTGTGATTTTTTAAATTTGTGCATTGTTGTACATTTGTCATTAATCAGAAACAAACAGAAAAATAATGTTTAACTTTCAGATACCTACAGTTTAAAAAATAAAGTCTTTTTGTTCTGATTATTTAAAAATTATTTGGAATAATCTAGCATTAAGATTTGTGGTTCTGAAACTTGTTATTAGAGTTAGAAAGGGTATACTTTTTAAGGAAATAAAAAGCTTTTTTCCATTTGAGCATGAGTTTTGCCTTTCTGACAGCTCTAAGTCCACAGGATGTGGAGGGATGATTTAAATTTTACATCAAAATTGTGACTGCACTAGACTTTTTTTCCTCTTTCTCAAGGGAGGCATTGTTCTTGCCTTTCCATAACCAGGCGTGACAGCGCCAGACTGGAGTCACACGGCTGGTCTCTGAGTCAGCGTGAAAGTGCTCACCTCCTGAGTTTCCCCAGATGCTCGGCTCCTTATGAGTCTGAAAGCTGAGCACTGAGTAGCCAAACGATCCATTCCTGGGACAGATAGAGGAGTGAACGGGAAAATCTAGGGATTAACAAAAATTATCTCTTCCTACACACATTGTGAAACTCTCATTAATAAGAAGTAACAACAAAAAAAAGTACTATTTTTTAAATCAAAAGTTGAGACAGATTGTTCAACAAGTAATTAAAGTCTAAAAAATCAGAAGCCTGTTGAATTTTTCTGAGACACATGGTTGCCACATGTATAAATTTCAGGTTGTACTTAGCTGGACAGAATACTGGAAGAATAACATGGAGATGTATATCCATTCTCAATATCTCGAAGAAGGTAATCTTTAAAAGCTGTCTGTAGAATACCTGAGAAGGGCAATCTCTTTTGCTCTCTATCAGAACAACTGCTGTGAAACAGGGATTAATTCAATTCCTATTGTTCCAACCTTGACCTTGTAGAGAAGTCTGTGTCTCATGTATTTAAGCAACTCTGTGTATGTGTGAGAGAGAGACAGAGAAAGAGAGAAAAAGAGAGAGAGAAGAAGAAAGAGGAAGAAGAGAGAAAAGATATTTACTGATATTAACTGACATTAATACTCTTTTGTTTTTCAAATGGAACCTCTTTAACGATGAGACAGGACCATGTTAATTTAATCATAACATACGTTAACAATTTTTACTTGCTATAGAATTCAAAACTGTTTGGTTAAAAATTGTATGTATTTTGAAGGAAAAAATAAAGAAGTATAAACAAACTCCTTCCGATTTGTTAACTCATAAAAATAAAGAAAAAGGCCAAAGGGACAGTATTTCTAAGTATTACTACTACAGGGAGTAGTACTAATCTCTTAACTATCGATCAAGAAAATAATGCCAGTCGATTGTTTTCATGTTCACCTCATGAGGAGGTAAACAATGTGTCTACACATGTTCACACGTACATATATGTGCGTATACATACACACATACATGTTTGCAATAACCTATTCACTACATCTATGTTAGCCACAGTAAAAGAATACAGTTTTTCATTTATGGAGATAACTGGTTAGGTAAGGTACACATATCAAAAATAAAAATCAATTTGATTTGAAGTAGGAAGGAATATCTATTTAGGCTTAATGATATTGACACCTCTGTAAAAAAAAACATGTCACTTATTTTAATGACTTGGTCATTTTGACTCTCCCAGGAGAATCTCTCTACGGCAGAATCGCAAGGATATGTATTTTTTTTTCCAAATTTGAGCTTCCCTCTCTGTCTCCTTATTTGAGCTTCCTCTGAACAGTGTCCATCCAGCTCTTGCTCCTCTTCTCACATTACCGGCTAAATCTAAATAAATACCCAATTATTCTATCATCAAAAGTGACTTATTCTTAGCATGGTGTACATCTTGAAATAAAATCTGTGGCATGTTTTATTTAGGATCTAAAAATGATGATAAAAATAATTAAGTAACCAGTCTAGTTTTAATTTCTTTTTTTTCAAAGGTCATTGTGAAATCAAGCAAGTTAAGCCTTCAAAAGCAAACCTCTAGAGAATGATGTGAGATTTTTTTTTTCCCTAGCAGAGATGAGAAAGGAGGCTCATAGCTAAAAGTAGTACTGAATATCAGTGTCAGATTTGTTGAGAATGACTGTGTAAGAAGTCCAATGAAGAAAAATATTATGACCTCTACCCTCGTTGGAATCCAAATAACAAGAAAAAGTTTATGTGATTCTGCTCAATTCTGGTCAATTAAGAGGACTCACTCTCTTTTCCATATCCCATACAGATTTGACTTCAGCCTGTTTCTATAACAGCTGTTGAAAAAAATGAATAAAGTGGAAAATATTTATATTATATTCAAAAGAGACAGCAAAGAACACATATATAGTGCACAAATCCTTCCTACAACAACAGCTTCTGATGTGAGAGACAGGCATACTAGGCAAAGACAAGTTTTCTGAACTTCCAGGCAAAATGAAGAATTTGGCATAATAATCAAGAAAAGTCCAAAAGGAAGGGTGCAGTGCCAAAGATGATGAGCATCTATCAACCCAAACTCCAAAACAGCAGGATGCAGCTATGGCTGATGCTCTAAGAATGCTGAGCCTCTTCATTGGTCCCTTTCATGCCAAAGCTTCTTTGCTTGGATGAATATGAATTAAATCCATAAGCTTTCTTATTTTTCTAGCTTGACCTCTAAACTCATTTTACGTCTTAACTGTTTATCTTCTCCCCCCATTAATCTTTCTGGTTTTAGCACATTCCCTGTTGTTTTTAGGGGGAAAAATGTTTTAAAAGTATGATTCATACTGCCACTGTGGATGACTTTGGAATGTTAGCTCTTTTCTATAAATGGGTACAAACTGTTCAGTAGGAACGTAAAGGCTACCAGTTTACTGCCTCTGAAATAAAAATTCAAAAGATACGGCATACACTATAGAGAAGAAATTCATCAAACTCTTATAAAAGTATGACTAGTATAAAGACACAAGAAGTTTCCAGTATAAGGTTTACAGTAGATTAAAAACTGGGCTAACAGTAACGTCACTAACAAATTCTGTCTTTAAAAAACAAATTTAGAGTATGTTATGTAGATAAACTTTTTGAAATCAATACCTTTTCCTATTTGCTTTCTCTTTTCAGTCAATTCTATGGCTAAGTGTATACCATGTTAAATGTTCTTTAAAATACTATGTCTCTATAATAGAAATGTCTAATTATAGACTAAAATTTTAGTCAGTAAGATAGGTGAGCGCCTTTCAGTTCTGTTTATTAAAATTATACTTGGTAAGAAATTTTACTGATTAACACAATCAATTTTCCTATATCACCATAAAATCTTCATTACAAAAAAACACAAAAGTTTTAAAGGTGTTCACTTTACAAATCCCTAAAAGAAAAACTAATCAAACAAACACAGACTTTCAAGGTGGAATCCTGCATAGGATCAGAGTGTTTACCATCTACCACTTTATAGGTGTTCTGCCATATATTAGGCTGTTCTGTAGTATTTCCCGCAAAGCTGAACAAAGGCCCAGCTGTATAAACCAGTCCTGTCAAAGAACACAGTTAAGGGATGGATAAAACAGGGAGGGGTGTCTAACATGTTGACCACTGTCTGAGCTTATGAGGATAAAGGAGCCTTGATGGAGAAAAGTAATCATCCATTGCTGTTTTTTTTTTTTTTTAAACCTCATTACCACATGCTAGAACATTTTTTTCCACTACCCAAACACCCCCATTCCAATCACCCACAACTGAAAGACCTTTGTGTTCCAAAGGGGACAGAATCCTGCCCAGCCTTCTTTCTCTTCTCTCTCTCTTTTTTTTTTTTTGTTTTGCTTTTTTGTTGTTGTTTTTTTGCTGATGGCACGTTTATGGAGGCATGATCATTTAAAGACTTCTTAAAATATTAGTTTTCACTCCATGAAACCATCCACACACAGTTCCCTGAAAACGTTTTTAATAGCTATATAAACTTACTTGTTTTGGATTCTTTTTTACCAAAATACTATCAATTGTTTTTAACTGCAAGCTAGTTATTTCTTCTAAAGACTCTAGAAAATGACACACTCCTTTAAAAGATAGCACAGTGTATTTGAGATAAAATAAATGCTGAAGTCAAAGGTATGTATCTTACATTTTAAAGAATGGATTTCCTTAGAATATGAAGGGGATTGGCTACGGGAACACTCAAGAGTGTGTAACAACTGTGAGAAATGCTTCTGAAGTTTGAAAGACATTTAGACTGAGCTAATTAATCCTTTCCTTTCAAAACCTGGCTCTCACATGTCTAAGAACATCAAACCATGGGGCAGATTTTCCAGAGATTTAAATATGCATTTCCTATTTTCAGATTTGTCATTCCTACATACTATGCTGACATTATTTATAAAGGACTAAAGCCAAATCTCACTCAGAGCTACTGTTAACTGCACTAGTTCAAGAGTCAGAGAAACACATTAAAAGGCCAAGGAAATCCCTGGGCAAGAGCCACCAGAACCCAAAGAGAGAGAGCTGTATCATCTGTAAAGTTAGTTCTATCTCAGGATGTCCTCTGAGGTTGGGACAAATATTTGAATGTTATTAAATCCTCTGTTTATCCAAAGACTGCTGCAGCTTCAGTGCAAGGCTTCTTCACACAGCTCTGTTAATGATCTAAAAGGATTATCCTTTTTTATATGAGGTAAACTGTGATTCCTTCATCAATCTGTATACTTTTATATTTAACATGAAATGTATATTCAGAATACAAAGCATAATTTTTAGAGTTTTGAACTACAGTTGCTTCCGGAGCCCATCTCTTGCCACATCCATGACTGGGGTAGGTACTAGAGAAATAGCCATGCATATACCAACTTGCTTCATGTGGTAGTCTATTTTCAGAAATAACTAAATAATCCCTTTCTAATCCATATTGGGTTCTTAAGAAAAAAGCTGAGCATAATCAAGTGCATCAAAAACAACACCTTCACTGTCATAATGGCAGAAGAACAGTCATTCAGAAGAAAGTGGGATACAAAGAAAAAATTACATACTCTATTGTAAGAGGAAGCAATGTTTTAAAAGTTCACTTCTTTACCATCATGAACTTCTCAGCTTGCCTTTCTTTAATATACTTACTAAACTCTCCAGAAACATTTGCAGATCATCTATCAGCTATTCACAACAAACACTAACATATTACTTTAAAAAGGAAAAATCAAACCACAAAAGATAGCACAACTCTGTGACATCTTAAGAAATTTAAAAGTAATTTAAATGATTATCACATATAAACCAAATTTCCTCAAATTCAATACGTTTTCCAAAGAGAATATTTTGATTATACTGTAACATGTCTTCATGTTTACAAACTTTTACCTAAATGAGCAACAGAACCTTAATCTGCTCAAGCTTGCTCTTTTTCCTTCCATCTTTTTGCATTCTAATTATTATAAATAACTTATTGATAAAAACATAATGATTCAGATCTCTATGAAGTGTTATTTAAAATAATGTATAGTTGTTATATGGGCTTCCTTGATGGCTCAGATGGTAAGAATCTGCCTCCAACGTGGGAGATCTGGGCATTGTGTATTAGTGGCTCAGTCATGTCTGACTCTTTGTGACCCCATGGACTGCAGCCCACAAGGCTCCTCTGTCTATGGGGATTGTCCAGGCAAGAATATTGGAGTGGGTTGCCGTGCCCTCTTCCACGGGATCTTCCTAATCCAGGGATCGAACTCATGTCTCTTATGTCTCCTGCACTGGCAGGTCGTTTCTTTACCACTAGTACCACCATCAGTTCAGTTCAGTTCAGTTCAGTCGCTCAGTCGTGTTCAACTCTTTGCGACCCCATGAATCACAGCACGCCAGGCCTCTCTGTTCATCACCATCTCCCGGAGTTCACTCAGACTCACATCCATCGAGTCCGTGATGCCATCCAGCCATCTCATCCTCTGTCGTCCCCTTCGACTCCTGCCCCCAATCCCTCCCAGCATCAGAGTCTTTTCCAATGAGTCAACTCTTCTCATGAGGTGGCCAAAGTACTGGAGTTTCAGCTTTAGCATCATTCCTTCCAAAGAAATCCCAGGGCTGATCTCCTTCACAGTGGACTGGTTGGATCTCCTTGCAGTCCAAGGGACTCTCAAGAGTCTTCTCCAACACCACAGTTACCAACTCCCGGAGACTGCTCAGACTCATGTCCATGGAGTCAGTGATGCCATCCAGCCATCTCATCCTGTCGTCCCCTTCTCCTCCTGCCCTCAATCTTTCCCAACATCAGGGTCTTTTCCAAGGAGTCAGTTCTTCACATCAGGTGGCCAAAGTCCTGGAGCTTCAGCTTCAGCATCAGTCCTTCCAAGGAATGTTCAGGATTTGTAAGTTAAACTAGGTCAATACAAAAACTTTCCTTCAACCAAATGTAGACCAACCTTTTACAGGGACTTCCCTGGCTGTCTGGTGGTTAAGTTTCAACACTTTCCCTGCAGGGGGCACAGGTTTAAACCTGGTTTGGGAACTAAGATCCTGCATGCCGTGCGACACTGCCCAAAAAACAAATGAAAAATGAAAAAACTTTTTGTGAATTCTTGGTATCATCAGTTTCCTATGGATCTGAAATATAAAACTCAAGGATTTGAAATATAACACTCAAGTATATAATATCCTTAAGAATTATACACCGTGATAATAAGCAAGTTGGAGAAGTAAAAACAAAATACCTATCTGTAAGCATGCTACCAAAATAATATAAAAAATTTTTACTTCAGGATCTTGAAACCAACATTATTTCATAATTAATTCAGAATCAAACTTAATGACAAAGCAAGATTAACTAGCCAATAACATAGTAACAATAGCTGATTAAGTATATAAAACACTACAATGTGCCAGGTTAGTGCTTTTACCTTAATTCTCTTAACAACCTTTAAATTACATATTATTAATATACCCATTTTACAGGTGAATGGACAAAGGCTACAACTTGCCCATGGTTTTTTAGCTGATAGGTATTACAGTGAGCCTTTGAACTCAGGTAGTCTGTATGGCTCTGAAATCTGTGCTTCTAACCTGTGTTACAATGCCTCTCAATACCAGCTCCTAAATAAAAAATCAGAAATGCTCTTTCCCAACCTTAATCATGAGACAAGGAATATCCTTTGGCCACTATATATCTAAAATTTCAACATATGTTGTCCCTTCCAACCTAAAACTACCTTCAATTTTGAATCACTTGATTTTATTACTATCCTCCTACCCCAGAGTACCCCTGTACTGTCCCTCATAAAGTGGCTCATTTGTATTAAGCTCTGCTTAGAATACTAACCAAAAAAAGGATGAACTACTTAATTAAATCTTGTTTGTTCAAAACAAAAGAGGAGTTAAACACTTTCTCACTCTTCAATTACTCTTATCAAGGCTTTAAAGATTTGCTCAATAAAGCACTGCTGATGCTGATAACCAGAGTAATTTACCAGGAGCATATGCTGAGCTTCAATATTATCAAAATAGTATCTTCAATACCTCTGTGTGTTTAATGTGTAACAGGATGAGGGTGAAGGAGGGGCTTGTGTAATTCAATGAAGCTACGAGCCATGCTGTACAGGGCTACCCAAGATGGACAGGTCACAGTGAAAACTTCTGACAAAACATGGTCCACTGGAGGAGGAAATGGCAACCCACTCCAGTATTCTTGCCACAAGAACCTCATGGACAGTATGAAAATGCAAAAAGATATGACACCAGAAGATAAGCTCCCCAGGTCAGAAGGTATCCAAAGAAGCTGAAGTTGACCAGTTGTATGACCTTCTAGAACTAACACCAAAAATATATGTCCCTTTCATCATAGGGGAGAGGAATGCAAAAGTAGGAAATCAAGAGATACCTGGAGTAATAGGCAAGTTTGGCCTTGGAGTACAAAATGAAGCACAGCAAAGGCTAACAGAGTTTTGTCAAGAGAACACGCTGGTCATAGCAAATACTCTTTTCCAACAACCCAAAAGACGACTCTACACAGATATCACCAGATGGTCAATACTGAAATTGGATGGTAAAGAATCTGTCTGCAATGTGGGAGACCTGGGCTAGACTCCCTGGGTCGGCAAGATCCCCTGGAGAAGGAAATGGCAACCCACTCCAGTATTCTTGCCTGGAAAATCCCATGGGTGGAGGAACCTGGCAGGCTACAGTTCATGGGGTAGCAGGGTCAGACGTGACTTAGTGACTGAACAACAACAAAAACAAGATGGGGGTAGTGAAAATTAGGGTAATAAACATAAAATATATTCTCTAGAAACACTTCCATTTCATGGAAATACAATGTGAAGACCATATTAAGCTAAATATGAAAACGTAAGTTTTATTTTTTAAAAAAACAGGCAATACAAACAGATAAAAGTAATATATGAAGAAATTTCCAAAACAAAGGTCTCATCTACAAAATTATTTACATGTTTAGGGCCCATATGAAAAAAAAAAATGGTCCCCTGGGTCCAGTATAGACATAAGAGCAATCTATAGTAACACACTTTGGAAGAGGACTTTTGTAGTACTTGCCAATATGTGATATTTACCAAACAAGGAACACTCTAGAAGGTGCTTCAATGCTCAAAGGTTTTAAGACCTTGGCTTTGATGATTTTGAAGGTAAGAAACAAAATCAATCCAGCATCCAATGGGACATGACAGTGGCCTCCAGTCAGTGGCCGTGGTCATGATTCTGAATGGCTATCCATTTGGGGGCAGAGTAATCTGCAGAGATGATAGTTTTTACAGATCCCCTGCTACCTACACCAATATAATTACTGGATTATCTTATAAAGACAAACAGCAATCTTTAAACTCTTTCAAAAATACTTAAAGAGTTTCCTACAGATTTTTTTTAAAGTTCTAGATTCACCAAAGATCCATTACTTTCCTAAGTTCTAAATTTACCTCCTTACTCTATTCCTGCTTAAAAGCAAAAGCTGACAGTTTCTGATTTGTAGAAAGATCTAAAGGTTTTTGCTTTTTAGGTAAACTCAAATTCTTCATTTTTTCTTCCTGGTTTTCAGTTTCCTGACTTTCATCGACCACACGTTTTCGCTTCTTTTCTTCAGCTCCATCACTTGCAGTTCCTCCTTTGGCCTTGGTAGCCCATGCCTTTGTAAAAATATTCAAAGAGAAAAGATTTTTAGGAAATAACAAATAAATAGGAAGGAAATTATTTCTTTACTTTTACAGGAAACATTATGCCATAAAGCAGCATAATTAGCACTTGAATTGTGAAGCTAATCATTAAGGGTTCTCACTTTAAAAAAATAAATTGCTTATTATTTAATTGCAGGGTACATTAAAAAATTTACATTCTAACTATAATATTTCAATCTAAACTCTGCTTGTATTTAACCATATTAAGAGCAAAGCACTATAACTACAGGTACTGTTTAAAAAAGAAATCTTTTATTCTGAGATTATTAGAGATTCAGTTGCATTAGAGATTCCATGCAGTTGAGGAAATAATACAGAAAGCCCCCGGGTCCCCTTTACTCAGTTTCCCTCAATGGTTGCATCTTGCAAAACTATACCGTACTATTACAGCTAGGATATTGACATCGATAAAACCTTCTTTTTATTTCAACTCATTTGTGTGTCTATGTGTGTAATTCTACTGTAGGCTGTGTATTTACCACCACATTCAGGATATAGAACAGTTCCACAAGCACGAGTACCCCTCATGCTGCCCTGCCCTATTCCTCTCCCAGGCCTGATCCTCTGGCAATCAGTACTCTGATCTTCACCC
>SJYX01015879.1:11459-24112 GCA_006410675.1 Oreotragus oreotragus
GCTGTGGTCTCCTGGGATGTGAGCCAAGCAACAAGAGTCGTATTTCTAAAAGGGCCTTCATGAGCAGGCGCTGTGGACTTACATTTCAAAATCCGACAAACTCTGGTCTTCTGATGTTTGACTCAAATCTCCGGGCACCTGCCATCAGGAGAGAGGGGAGGGAGAGAGAGAAACACATCACGGTTACCATGGCTTGCATAATCACGGGAAATTCCGCCTCTCAGTGGTCCCTGAACATCTCCTGTTCAGAATGAGGGGAAGAAGCAGTTACTGGGAAACAGTAAGAGATTTAGTGGGAGGATGGTTAGAGACGGAGTTACAGTAATAAAAATATGCCACCATGAAAGATCTCAATTACCTTCACGGGAAAAAAAAAGGCTGTTAATCCCATTGGGATCATTGTGGGCGTGAAAAAGCATGTAATTTTGAAGCTAGAGAGGCCTAATTAGGAGCTGAGAGGTGAGACATCAAACACGCAATGGCAAAAAACAGTCACCGTGACCAGGATGATGGTCACATACACAGACACACCTGGTGTGCAAACACAGAGGCCAATTTCTGTCCCCCAAGATGGCTCCTTCCTTTCCCCTCTCATGTGCGGGCAATTTAAGGCAGCTGAGTATGGCCTTCTCCTCTGACTCAGAAGGGCCCCATGAGAACAGGACTGGGTGCAAGACGCTAAATTGCCTGGTGGGATGGTAATTCTTGCTGACAGCAGGCAGCCGGCACTGGTAGATGCTCAGCCAATCATGATGTTATCAGACCCTGGGAGTGAGTTTCCTTTTGTGACAGGATCGTATGTGAACTGGAGGTGACTTCCCCGGTGGGCCTGTGGTTAAGGATCCGCCTGCCAATTCAGGGGACACACGTCCTGGGCCACGCGCCCCAGTACTGAAGCCCTTGCGCCCAACAGCCTGTGCTCAGCGAAAGGAGGAGTCACTGCAAGCAGCAGCACCGCAACTGGAGTCGCCCCCACTCGCCACAACCAGGGAAAGCCCACGCACGGCAGCGAACACCCAGCACAGCCAAAAAGTGAAAATGCATTGCTTTTAAAAAAGAAAAGGAACGTGAACTGGACAGAATTTCAGACTGTGGATCAAAACTGAGAGGAACCCAGCGGAACAGAGAAGGGGGAGAGGTGACGAGGGAAACGGGCCCTTCGTTTGACACTGCGCTGTCCGGGCATTCAGGTTACCTTCGATCATCATTAATTGTGGTGAACGGGGACCTCCCTGGTGGTCCAGTGACTAAGATTCTCTGTCCCAGTGCAGGGTGCCGGAGTTCGATCCCTAGTTGGGGAACTAGATCCCACATGCCGCAACTAAGAATCAGGGCCGCCAGTGAGTAACTTCTTAAATGACTTTTTAAAATCGTGATAATGATTCTGGGGGTGGGTAATGTTCCCCAGGTGAGGGAACAGAGGCTCGCCGAAGCCGAACTTGTCCAAGGCCACACACGTACGAAGGGGAGACAAATTCAGGTCTGTTCCACTTTCAAGGCTTTTCTATTACCAACCATTAGCAAACAAGAGGAAAAGCCAGCTCAAAGGTGACGGGAGGAGGAGAGGCTTGACAAAACTCTGCCTGAACAGAGGATAAGAAGACACTAGGAGGCAGTCCCTAAAGAAACAGCAGGCTCCTCTGGGAGGCAGGAAGAGGGATGGTTAAGCAGCCTGGGCTCTGGCACCACGTGGCTCCTGATCGAGTCCTGAGCCCCTAGCAGCATGGCCGCGAGCGGGTCGCTTGACTTCTCTGGGTTGTACCGTCCCTGTCGGTGAAATGGGTGTTGACAGTCATAGGCACAGGGTTATTCTGAGCACGGAGGAGCCGACAACGTCTTGTGTGTGTGGAACAGTGCCAGGCAGGTGGGGCGGGGCGGGGGGGGCGGTCTCCTGATTGACCTGTATGCTAAAATAGTAATGTGACAGCATGGGGCTTCCCCTGTGGCTCAGCTGGTAAAGAATCCGCCTGCAATGTGGGAGACGTGGGTTTGTTCCCTGGGTTGGGAAGATCCCTGGAGAAGGGAACAGCTACCCACTCCAGTATTCTGGCCTGGAGAATTCCATGGACTAGATATATCCATGGGGATGCAAAGAGTCGGACACGACTGAGTGACTTTCACTCGCTCACTCACTGAATAACGTGACAGCTATTGAGAGGGAACAGCAGTGTGCTATCCTGACACCAGACACTAATCTGCTGACAACCCTAGGGGTGTCTCACCCTCTATTCGGCAGCCCAGAAGGAAGATGGCCAAGCTGAGCCCTTTCCAGGTTCCCGGAGCTAATAAGCAATTCAACTGGGCTCTGGGCAGCAGGCTTTGCTAAGGAGCTGATGCTGAGAGAGTCTTTGAAACCCAACAAAGAGAAACCTGCCTAACCACTTGAGAAAAACGTCAGTTTCTTCTTTTTTTTTTCTTTTTTAATTGGAGGATCACTGCTTTACAATGTTGTGCTGGTTTCCACCATACACCACCACCAA
This sequence comes from Oreotragus oreotragus, assembly GCA_006410675.1. Classification (NCBI taxonomy): domain Eukaryota; kingdom Metazoa; phylum Chordata; class Mammalia; order Artiodactyla; family Bovidae; genus Oreotragus; species Oreotragus oreotragus. The sequence goes on from SJYX01015879.1 coordinate 13,940, forward strand.
ACAGCCGTGTGATAGTCTCTCAGTAGTGTCTCTTTTTGACCCTATGGACTGTAGCCTGCCAGGCTCCTCTGTCCATGGAGATATATAAGCATATACTCTCCCTCTTGGGCCTCCCTTCCCCTGCTCCGCCAATCCCACCCCTCTAGGTCGTCACAGCGCCATGCTGGGCTCCCTGTGTTATCCAGCAGCTTCTCCAGCTGTCTGTTTCACACATTGTAGTGTATATACGTCAGTGTTACTCTCTCAATTCGTCCCATCCTCTCCTTCCCTTGCTGTGTCTACAAGTCCATTTTCTATGCCTGCATCTCTGTTACTGACCTGCAAACAGGTTAACCAGCACCATTGTTCTAGATTCCATATATATGTGTCAATATATGGTACTTTTGTTTTTCTCTGACTTATTTCACTCTGTATAACAAGCTCTAGGTTCATCTACCTCAGTTCAACTGAGTCACGTTCGTTCCTTTTTATGGCTGAGTAACATTCCATTCATATATACATGACAATTTCTTTATCCACTCATCTGTCGATGGACATCTAGGTTGCTTCCATGTCTTGGCTATTGTAAACAGTGCTGCAATGAACAGAAGACCAGGAACTCCCTGGGCTGCGAGTTGGGGTGGCCCTGTTGTTAGAGGGACTGTCATTTTCCTCAGGGTGTCTAGGGTGAGAGCAGGTACAATCCCTTCGGGGAAGCCATGAGGTTGTGTGCACCAAGATCCCTAAAACATCGCCATCCTTTGACCCAGAAATCACACTCCTGGGATTTATCCAAAAGAAACAAAGATGACAACAAAAATTTACATTGAAGACGATTCCTCTTTCCAAGCTTAGACAAGTAAAAGAAAAAAGAATCTAATGGCACAAATAAAGAGGAATGATTCAAGAAATTATGACATGTCCAAAGGAGCTGCCTGGTTTTAAAAAATGAGTTATATACATAAATACACAAACACACACACACACTCATGAGGGTACGAGCACAGAAATAACTCTGGGAAAGTATGTAAGAAAACAGCAACACTGATAACAGATTAGGAGTGGGACCGGGGAGGAAAAATGACGCTTATTTTTCATTCGCTATCTTTCTGTAAGATTAAAAAAAAATGATCGCGTGAACTGCTTTACAAGAATTTAAAGGTGCTTTTGAAGAATGAGATAGCATTCCATGTGCAGTTATGAAAACATCTAAAAGAGAAACCGTAACAGGAAAGCGAGAGCAGGCTCCAGATGGTGGGTGTAATACATACCTTGGGTGCAAAAATGGGGAAGGAAGAATATCAAGTTGTTGCTATTTATTTTTGCATTAGGAAGGTACAGAAGTGAAGTTCAAGGCACCAACCAAAGGGGCACCGGCCCTGGGGGCAGGGCCTGGACAGCAGGGTGGGAGCGGGGCTATTCATTCACCACACCTTTATACCTACTATTTGAGTTTTGAAATGATCTAATATCCATTAAAAAGGTAAACGAAAATGTATTATCCCACCAAAGAGTGCTCTTGACAAATTCGTAACGGCACAGAATAAAAGCTCCTGTTCTCTGTTTAATAAAATGCTACTACGGAATTCCCTGCTGGCCCAGGCAGTTGGGACTTTGCACTTTCCCTGCTAAGTGCCCTTAAGCAAGAACACTGGAGTGGGCAGCCTATCCCTTCTCCAGGGGATCTTCCCAGCCCAGGAATCGAACAGGGGTCTCCAGCATTGCAGGCGGATTCTTTACGAGCTGAGATACCAGGACTCAGATTTAATTCCTGGTCAGGGAACTAGGATCCCAAAAGCTGTGCGGCACAACCAAAAAAAAACATTTAAAGCTGCTATGAACATGAACTGTAAATACCCAGTATGTGTCCTAGATAAAGCTAGCAATGACTGTGGATCAGTAGGGTGAGGACAGAAGAGATCCGAAAGACAGAGGAGTATCAGAGAAAGGGCAGTCAGATGAATCTGTAGCATGTGTCTGGACTTCTCTGTACTTTCTACAAGGAAGAGGCATTAATCCTGCAACCACTAACAGATACGTCTGTATCGCATTACTGTGTAGAGTAAATAAAACATTCTTTCCAATCCACCCCCACTGGATGGGAGGGCCTATGTCTTCTAGTCTTCCCTGCATCGGGGCAAGAGGGCTGAGGGCAGCTCTGAAGCCCGTCTTCCAAACACCACTCTCTCCCTGCTGCTTCCACACGGAACCCAGTGCCTTCTCTGGAACTCGCTTCTCTGAGTTTACCTCCGCACCTAAGCCATCACTTTGCTGACAAAGGTCTGTTGAATCAAAGCCTTTTGACTTTTGGGTTTTCCAACAGTCATGTATGGATGTGAGAGTTGAACTGTAAAGAAGGCTGAGCACCAAAGAACTGATGCTGTCAAACTGTGGTGCTGGAGAAGACTCCTGAGACTCCCTTGGACTGCAAGGAGATCAAACCAGTCCATCCTAAAGGAAATCAGTCCTGAATTTTCATTGGAAGGACTGATGCTGAAGCTAAAGTTCCAATACTTCGGCCACCTGATGCAAAGAGCCGACTCACTGGAAAAGACCCTAATGCTGGGAAAGATTGAAGGCAGGAGGAGAAGGGGATGACAGAGGATGAGATGGTTGGATGGCATCACCGACTCAGGGGATATGACTTTAAGCAAACTCTGGGAGACAGTGAAGGACAGGGAAGCCTGTCGTGCTGCAGTCCATGGGGTCACAAAGAGTCGGACATGACTGAGCGACTGAACAACCACGAGGCTAGGAGAAGCTTCCTTGGCACGATGTGAATCAGGCGAACAGATCAGAGGCAGGACTCCCAGACAGTGAAGGCACCAGTGGCATCATCACACTGCCTTTTGAGTGCAGCCTTGTCTCAGTTCAGACACGAAGAAAGCTTGGACAAAGGGAACCTCATTAACAAAAAGAAAAGTTTTGACTGCCTGTCCCACCAGGCTGAGGGGAAGGGTGACCAGAAGGACCAAAACAAAAGACAAGTCGAGGTCTTTAAGGACAGATGCCATTCATTCTACAGTAATGTGAACAAAGAGCTTCTTGAAAACAATCAATTTTAAAAAGAAGGTAGATGTATGGCAAAAAACCACCACAATATTGTAAGGCAATTATCCTCCAATAAATATATTTTTTTAAAAAAAGGAGGTATTTTTTCTGATAGATAACTTTCCCTTTGGGTATCCTTGGCACGCTGTAGTCCATGGGGTCTCAAAGAGTCGGATGCGACCTAGCAACTGAACAAAACAACAAAAGCTTGTTTGTAGGGACACTCTTGGACAGTGGGTGTAAGAACCTGAGAGCTGTGAAAGCCTTCCCACTCAGGAGCGTTTCTTCTAATTGGTGGCATTGTTGGCATCAGCAAGTCAGGAGACACGAGTCAGCCTCAGTTTCGGGGAGGCTGGNGGATGCGACCTAGCAACTGAACAAAACAACAAAAGCTTGTTTGTAGGGACACTCTTGGACAGTGGGTGTAAGAACCTGAGAGCTGTGAAAGCCTTCCCACTCAGGAGCGTTTCTTCTAATTGGTGGCATTGTTGGCATCAGCAAGTCAGGAGACACGAGTCAGCCTCAGTTTCAGGGAGGCTGGCTGGAAAAAGAATCCATGAACTTTCTAACCTTGGTGGATCTATCTTGGAAACAAGGCCTGGGTCGACAGCAAGTGCAGGATGACAGCTGAGGGCCAATCTTATTCACCAACTTAACCAGCTGTCCTTTCATAGTGCCTACAGGGACTGGAGAGGGAGCATCTGAGGGTTACAGCAATCATCCCGAAAGCTGATTTGACTTCCAATTCTGGCCGTGAAAGAAGTGTGGGGCAGAGATTTTGTACAAAAAATCAGCTTTCTATTGATACTGGCCACAAACATCCTCACGCCCTCCTGAAGCCCCGGGACTCTTGGAGGACACGTCTCCATGATGGAGCCTTCTCCTCAGTTCCCACCAACACAGAGCATGAGAAAGCACGGTCATCCTCCCTTCCCTCTCCCTGGCCCCACAGAAGAGGCGGCTCACCATCTGGGCTGCGGTCTGGGCGGGAGGGGCGGGGGCAGTACGCTAGTTTGCAGGGAAAGGCAGAGCTCGTCGCTGGAGGCACAGGGCAGCCAGGATTTCGGGGCCTTTCTGGAGTGAACCCCCCAGGTGCTGCACACATTAGCGTGTAGGCACAGGCGAGGCCCACAGTCAGAACCCTTTCCCATCTCTGGGTACACAAGGCAGCCTTCACTGGTTACCTGAGCGGTCACATGGCTCTCTGAAGGCCCTGCTGGAAAGCAACAGAGATGCGGGCGGGAGGAAAGCCAGTGTGGTCGACGCCTTTGTTGATGTTCGGTCGCTCAGTCGTGTCTGACCCTTCGTGACCCCAGGGACTGCAGCACGACAGGCTTCCCTGTCCTTCACTGTCTCCCAGAGTTTGCTCAAACTCATGTCCACTGAGTCAGTGATGCTATGTAACAGTGTCATTCTCTGTCACCCCCTTCTCCTCCTGCCTTCAGTCTTTCCCAGTATCAGGGTCTTTTCCCATGAATCAGCTGTTAGCATCCGGCGGCCAAAGTTGAATGCCTATNAGGCTTCCCTGTCCTTCACTGTCTCCCAGAGTTTGCTCAAACTCATGTCCACTGAGTCAGTGATGCTATGTAACAGTGTCATTCTCTGTCACCCCCTTCTCCTCCTGCCTTCAGTCTTTCCCAGTATCAGGGTCTTTTCCCATGAATCAGCTGTTAGCATCCGGCGGCCAAAGTTGAATGCCTATGCACCAATGTATTTGCACCCTTAATCCTCCAATAAACATGTGAAGCAAGTATTACTGCAAGTCACGTCCCCCTCCTTTCTTTCCCCAGCCTGTGTGCAGCTGGCTCTTTCCCCATTTTTCCAGATTCAGCTAAAAGAGGACTTCCTGTGAGACACCTTCCTGACCACCAGAAGCACACCCTCCACTGCCGCCCTGTACCGTCCCCGGGGCTCAGGCTGCAACTGGCTGCTCCCTGCAAGCTCGGGGACAGCAGCCTCCACGTCTTCTTGTTCACACTGGGCCTGGCACACTGTGGACACGGACTGAGCATCTGGACTGAGGGAGCGAGGGAATGATGAAGGAAGCTCCATTTCCATGCAAGTGTCGATCAAGCCTCCAACTGCTCTGGAGCAAATCCGCAGTCATCATGCATGAGAAGGATGAGCTAGTTTGGAGATAAGAGGAACCAAAGGAAGAGAATCACAGTCTTTGTCTTCTAATTACAGGGCTCTCGGATTCACTGCTCAGAAGACAAGGCAAAAAGGCAGACAATACAGGACAGTGAATCTTGGTCCCAATCATGAAATGACACCCGTAATTTATGTCTTCCAGGCACTTTCTCACACACCCCCTCTTTTCAAATAGCCTTCCCCAAAGCGATTAGCTCTCACTTTGCATGCCAGAAATGACAACTATTTCCCATTCCACCAATACCCTGCTTTGTCATCTCACTTTTCAAGAAGGAACAACACATCAGATGCACGGCTGTCTCCAGCTTGGTGGGCCGGGCCAGGGGACAGCCCTATGCTCTCCTCACGTCCCCAGGAGGGAGGCAGCTGCCTGGTGTGGACCACTTTCAGGGTTCTGTGCTTATGTGTTAATTTGCTCTTCTGTTTGTACAAATATACAATTAGAGGTGTCAGCGGAGGCCAAAGACTCTCTGCTGGGAATAAAGAACTGGCAAACAAGAACTTTAAAGAGTCTTTACTTCTGTCCTCTGAGTAGTCCTGGAAGCCTGCACAAACGCAGCCTGGCACACTTCCGTAAACTTTTTTTGGATGTGTTTGTTTCTCCCCAAAGACTCTGAGGGTCTCAAGGACCATATTCTCAGGGCTCCAGATGATATCAGGTACATACTAATGGCCTGGAGCATGTTTCCCGTGGATGAATAGACACACAGATGAACAAACACATGGGGGACAGGATGGTGGATAAGAGCAGAAATGAGAGGGTTGGGTTGGGAGAGAATTATCTAATTTACTGAGAATGGACATCTAGGCTTTTTCCCCCAAGTGATTGAGTGGCATGGACAACATCTGTACAGAGGGCTTACTAAGTGGCATTTACTCTCACTGTTCAGGGACGGAATTCAAGGGCATTGGACAGAACAGACGGACATTTGGGGCCCAGCAGTCCCCACCCACGACTGAAGCGCCAGCTGCTCCAGCAAAGACATACACACCCTCGTTACTTAAACGTTTAGCCCGCAAATCCACATTAGGTTCTTCTTACGGCCCTGGCACTCTGGGTACCAGGGAGTTGGCAAAGGAGATGAAGGAACACACAGTCCACCCAGGGAGACAGTCTTTAAACAACTGATAACACAATTATGGTGTGAAAAGTCCACAGAGAACAACCAGGCTCACTAAGGTGTCTGGGAAGGCGATAGGGAGAGGGGTTTGGAGGGACCGTGGTGAGAGCTGCGGCCTGAAGGAGGACAGCAAGGCTCTGGCCTTTGCTCAGTGGAGGGAAACCTCCAAGCGGATTTAAGCAAGAGAGAGACTGGAAGAGACCCCATCCAAATAAGTCACTCTGGCTGCAGAGGAAAGACTGGGCAACAGGCAAGAGGAACAGCCAGGAGGCTGCTGAGCAAGCATGCGTGTATACACACACGCGCGCGCGCACACGCACGCCATATCAATTCTGCACGCTGGATCATTTGCCAACCTGTCTGCCCACCACCTTTTCATTGACAGATTTTTCTTTTTTTTAAGGCGGACCTCTAAGAAGAAATCCACAACTGTCTACAGCTTCTCTAGGCTTAATTGCTAATAGAAAGCTATTCTTCAGTTATGAATTTTCAGACAATCTCGAGCGAGACACTCAGGCTTCTTAGGAAGGAGCTGAGAGCATTCAACTTATCCAAACTCACTCCTGCTACGGATGAGAAGTGGCTGGGTCCCCCATGCATACTTCTTCAGCCTCACACCACATCATGGGGTCTTATCTGCTCCTGACAGGTCCCCAAAGTTTCTAGAAGCTGCTGCAAGGGCTTGGTGGCCAGAGGGCCTCCCCTCACACCCTTCTTCAGCAAGACCAGCTTAGCTTCTAGAGACTTCCCTGAAGATCCAGTGGTTAAGACTCTGTGCTTCCACTGCAAGGAGCAGGGGATTGATCCCTGGTCAGGGAACTAAGATCCTGATGATGCAGAGCAAAAGCAAACAAGCAAACAGCAGCAGCAATATATATGTGTGTGTGTGTATATATATATATATATATGCCATAGCTTCTATCAATACTTCAGTGCATTTCCCAAACTGAGTTTCCAAGGCAGACCTCCTTTCAAAGAAAAGGTTACACAGGCATGATTTACTCAAGAAGACAGAAGTTTAGGACACACTGAGCCAACTGCCTCATCTCACCCTCAACTCTCACGGAACAGCCAGAGACGAGAGGCACAGAGCTGCCAGAAGATGCCAAACTCTAGAATCCAAACATGCCCTCCCCAGACTTTTGCTGTAACTGGCGAGTGGGTGTAAAGGGTTTCCCTGAATACGCAGCAAACAACTGAAGCTGTCACTCAGAAATCAGCCAGATCACCAGCCGCATTAACAGCACTAAGATGTATCAAGGAGGTTTAAGCAGCAGGTCTGAGGAGCTCACGGCTGCAGACAGGAGCCGATCTGGGTCTATCTGGGTTGATGTACTGGAGACACCAGACTGTAAGCACAACAGATGCCCCTCACCTCCCTCCCCGGCTTGTTCATTTTTTCTGGTCCCTAAACCCATTGCCTCTCCAGATTCGAGATCGGGGGTTAGTACACGATGACCCGCAGGCCAAATCCAGCCTGCGTTTGTAAATAAGTTTTCTGTGGGCCACAGTGACACGGCTATAACGTGTGTGCATCACCTGCAGCTGCTGTCACTCCATCCCCAAAGTCCAGCCCCTGCGACACAGACAGTAGAACCCGTGACACCTAAAAGGCTGACTCTCTGGGCATCTATGGGAGAAGTTTGCCCACTTCTGCTGAACTGATGAGAGCAATCATCAGCAATTTCAGGGAAACACTTCTTCAAACAAATGTTTGAGTTCCACAGCTTCATGAAATGACTTTCAGTGACTTGAGAGTAAAGAGACACCCCAGATATTAATGGAGGGAAAGGGATAAGAAGTGAAGTTTAAGGTACTGTGTATTAACACACATATACAGAATCCAGAAAAACAGGACCAGGGGGATTTGCAGGGCAGGAATAGAGGCATCAAGGGGTGGAGGCGGAGGGGGAAGGAGAGGTTGGGACAGACTGGGAGAGTGGCACTGACACGTATACACTGCTGCTGCTGCTGCTGCTAAGTCACTTCAGTCGTGTCCGACTCTGTGTGACCCCATAGACGGCAGCCCACCAGGCTCCCTCATCCCTGGGATTCTCCAGGCAAGAATACTGGAGTGGGTTGCCATTTCCTTCTCCAATGCATGAAAGAGAAAAGTGAAAGTGAAGTCGCTCAGTCTGTCCGACTATTAGCGACCCCATGGACTGCAGCCCACCAGGCTACTCCGTCCATTGGATTTTCCAGGCAAGAGTACTGGGGTGGGGTGCCATTGCCTTCCCCGGACATGTATACACTACTGTGTGTGAAACAGACAGCTAGTGTGAAGCTGCTGCACAACACCAGGAGCCCAGCTCAGCACTCCGTGGTGACCTAGATGGGTGGGACGAGGAGCGGGAGGGAGGCTCAAGAGGGAGGGGATATGTGTGTCAAAGTGTTAGTCACTCAGTCGTGTCCGACTCTTTGTGACGCCCCATGGACTGCAGCCCGCCAGGCTCCTCTGTCCGTGGGGTTCTCCAGGCTAGAATACTGCAGTGGGTTGCCATGCCCTTCTCCAGGGAATCTTCCCGACCCAGGGATCAAACTCGGGTCTCTCGCATTGCAGGCAGATTCTCTACCGTCTGAGGGATGTGGGAGTGGGATGGGGGCTTCAGAGGGAGGGGATACATGTATACGTACAGCTGATTCCTGCTGCTGTACAATGGAAATCAGTACAACATTGTAAAGCAACTATACTCCAATCAAAAAAAATTTCCTTAAAAAACAAATGACATTTAAGGCCCTTATATACATTCCTTTACCTCAACCTCACAGCAGTGTTCTACGGTGAGGATTCTGTGTCTGGCCCTATTCCGCGAGAAGCTCAGGGAGGCTCTGTGAGGTGCCCGTGGACACAGAGAGAGTTCAAAGCCCAGTTTAGCTCAACCCCAAGCTGTGCTCTTCTGCCTACACCCGCTGCCTCCCCCCCAAGAATCATGACTGCAGAACAAGAATCCAGGCTAATCTCTGAAGGCAGGAATCTGCTCCTGTGACAGAAATGAAGACACTCGGGCAATCAGAGGTATTCACCTTCGCTCTTTGCAGCTACTGACACGTCTGGACTGTATTTCTGCCATCACGGGTATGGTGATTACATTGGCAGACGAGTGGGCACTGCTGACTGGCAGATAAAAGCAGAAGGACTCTGGAATACTTCCTCCCAGGATTTTTATGGCAATTTAATATCTACTCTTTCTAAAAAACGGAGCCACACCCTGGAGGCTGCTTCAGGGCTGTGGAGTGGGCTGGAGGGGTAAGTTTCTCAAGAATTTCTCCAGCAATTCCCAGAGAACGCCCAGGTCCTCAGGGAAAGCCTCAGGGCCTGGTGTCTGAAAGTCGGGCATCTCTGCGCCTCACCGCTTACTATCCATGAAATCTGTGCCGTTTCCTTTTCTGTAAAACGGGGCCAGCACTCGCCCATCCCAACCTCTGTACCGTTGTCATAAACCACCCAACAGGCTGCCTGTGTGGTGACTGTGGTCGCCCTCAGCTGCCACTTCTCACCTTCCCTGTCACCTCCCTGCAGGAAAAAGACAATGGAAGGGGAACTTGGGCCAGTGCTGAACTTCAGCGAGCCTGCCTTCAGCTTGGGTTGGTTGATTTGGCTGTGGTGAGTCTTGGTTGCAGTCCATGGGGGGCTCCCCTTGTTTCGGACCACGGGCTCTAGAGCAGGCTCAGTAGCTGTGGTACACGGGCTTAGTTGCTCTGTGCCATGTGGGATCTTAGTTTCCCGACCAGGGATCAAACTCGCATCCCCTGCAAGGGAAGGCGGATTCTTAACCACGGGACCACTAAAGAAGTTCATTTGTTTTCCCAAATCGGAACACATTTTCTACTAATGAGAATCCACCATCTCTCCTGATCTGCCTCGGGGGCC